>VXBJ01005421.1:80074-115234 GCA_013400055.1 Nycticryphes semicollaris | reverse complement strand
TTTTTTTTTTTTAATTTTTTGTGATGACAAGGATTGAGTAGCAGCCTTAAAGGCTGGCAAGTACAGATCAAAAATGTAAAAAATACTCCACATCAAAGTGAAATGTCGTTGATGCTCCTGCATGGATAGCATCACCTGTCAGTGTTTAAATCGCATGTTTCTGTAGACTATTTTCCAGGGCTGTGTTCCAACACTGAAAGTCACATCAGTGTGGCCAAGCATATAAACCCTGGGACATTCCCATTTGGAAATATAATAAGGAGGGAACATGAAGAAAAAAGCCATCCTACTATTCATAGCTACTTTAAAACTTATTTTGACTTTGGCAGGCAATTTCACTCATGTTTGTGACTGGTAGCCAGGGTATGGATGCTTGGAGATGTTTTCTCGGGGGATGGGTTGCAAAATGGATGTAGGTCCATCAGGGTGGAGAAAAAGGAAGAATTTCCTTAATTGTGCCCTTGATTTTCCTACTGGCTGTGTCTCTACAGCTCATCTCCTGACCTCCTGTGTGTCATGGGGGCAAGTAAGGACTCTGTGAAAGTGCAAATGCAGCAGGAACAGCATAGCCTGGAGGCTAGGGGAATGGTTGTGGAGATGAGCTCTAGAAAACCTTTAAGGCTCTTCCATTCACTGTAAACTGCCTGTCACAGAGACTGAGAGTCTGAACGCGCACTGCTGTGCAGGACTGTATGGAAAGCAATTGGAATCAGGGATGAGAGACAGGCAAAAGATTCCCAGCCAAACCTTTTTTGCTGGCATACAGGCACAGTGTACTTCTGCCACACTCCTGCTGGTTGCAAACACCTCATTCCTAGCATCCTAGGGTTTTTCATCTTCCCACCAGAAGATAATGAACTACTTTAATTAAATCAGCAAGCTGAACAGGGCTTTTGTTCTTGGGTAGCTGGATGGTGTGATATTGTTATGTATTGTAACACTGATTATTTTTTTTACATTTTTATTGTTGGCTCTGAACCTATGATGTGTCCCTGTTCTACTTGTTTGTCTCTGTTCCAGCCTGCGAACGGGAAGTTAAACACTGGCACCTAGAACCCCAGCTTTGGTCAAACTGGGAGAAATGCTGTCAAGTTCAGCATATTTCTGTGAATTAAAATGGGTTCTTGACAGTGACTTGAGATTGTTCCCTGAGGTTTCATGTGGGGCTGTGTCAAGGTCTCCTGTGGCAACACAAACTCTGTGAAACCCCATCCAGAGACTGGGGGATGTTCCCAGGCCATGCGGATGCGCTGGGTGTTTTGGAAAGCTCAGGGGGATGGTTAGGTACAAAGATGCAACTCCTTCCTAAGTAGAGCTTTTCAAAGCATTTGTGAATGATATCATAGAATCATAGAATGGTTAGAGTTGGAAGAGACCTTAAAGATCATGAAGTTTCACCCCCCCTGCCATGGGCAGGGACACCTCCCACTAGAGCAGGTTGCTCAAAGCCCCATCCAGCCTGGCCTTGAACATTTCCAGGGATGGGGCATCCACAGCTTCTCTGGGCAACCTGTTCCAGTGTCTCACCACTCTCACAGCAAAGAGTTTCTTTCTGGTATTTAATCTCAATGTTGTAAATGCATTTGTGAATGTTGGCACGCAGGTGTGAGCAAGCAATGCAGAGTACATAGAGATTTGGATATGCATGTAAAACATGTGCAGGGCTGTATCCGTGTACCCCTGCAGGGTGTGCTTTTCTGCATTCCTGCCTTCGTGTCTGCATCCAGCCATGTCTCTGCGGATATACGCAGGGAATCAGTTGAATCAACGCTGCGGGAAGCCTGGTGTGAATCACCTGATGTGGTTTCAGGGTGGAGGCAGCTGGGGAGCTGGCACAGGCTCTGCACGCTGGTGAGCTTATCTTTGGTTACAGGGCAACAGGGGACACTGGGTGCCACGTCACAGCCTGCGTTCCTCTATGTATTTCCTGCATGGGCTTTGCAGGTGGAAGGGAAGGGCTGTAGGACTGGGCTCCCTCTGTCTTTACACAGAGCTGCCTAGAAGGAGGCTGGTGCCTGGGCAGCGGGCAGCTGTCTGCTGGCCAGCCTGGGTGCAGTTAGGAAGACACTGACTGCAGTATCAATGGACCTGGAGCTCAGTGGCTCCCTGGGTGAAAGTTAGCAGAGCGGACAGTTTCCTCCTGTGGATGGATATACACCAAAAGGTGAGGAAAAGCTTAAAATGAAATAAAAATCAACCCACCCACCTCTCCCCACCCCAAAAAAACCCCCAACCCAACTCACCCCAAACCTGTGCATTGGTACATTTAATGTTTCTATGCCTTCTGCTCCTGAACCAGTGCTGAGCGCAGGTTTATAAACAGAGTCCGTCTGGGGGTGTACACGGGGGCCTGTAAGGGAAGAGCACTTTCCTCACAACCTCTCTGCTGTGTGCTGAAAAAACAGTCACCGAACACCCCCCAGGGCAGCCCTCTGCAAGTGAGTAAATTCTCCCAGGGCTGCTTCTCCCTGGGAGGGGACAACATATACTTGCAGAGTTTTCTCGGAAGAAAACAGTATCTGGGGATACTTGCTGGGAAGCAGCAGTGAAGGGCAGCTGCCAAAAAAAAGCTGCTGCCTGCCTTGGAAGGTGTTTTAAGCAGCAGCTGGGTTTCTGGCCGGGCACAGGGACCCCTTCCTCGCCTTCCTGTGGCGGGTGACGCAGGGGCAGGGTCGCATGACTTTGCAAATCGGCTGGCGCCCATGATGCACAGACGCAAGGCGGCTTCTGGCCAAAAGCCAGTGCGATGGGACAGAAACGTTTAAACACTTCCTAGTGCAGGGTGCTTGTGGCTCTGCTGCTCGGCTGAGGAGGAGGAAGGAGGTGAGCAGCCCTTGCCTTCCCCCTCCCCAGGCTTCTGCCCTCCTGAGGGGGTTGAGGAATTTGAGCCCCACCGTGCCCAGAGGATGCTGCGTTGCAGGAAAGTAACATTTTATTTGTTTCTTTAATGTGGCAAAAGACATAGAAGTTCAGGGAATGAAATGAAACCAATGAAATCGGGTATTCATTTCCTGCTGGGTGGGAGAAAATAAACAAAATAGTCCTTGGCTTTCCTGTGAGTAAATTAATGTGAATTTATACTTTGGCTTTATACCTTAAGACTTCTCTGTCCCTTTTCTGATTTGCTTAGATAATTTATTTCCAGTTTAGCTTTCAGATGGTGACTCCTGAAAGCACTGGTCCCTTGAAACAGCCTTTGCAGTCAGGGAAATAGGTAATGGAGTTCTAGCTTTTCTAGATACTAGATAGATATAGATAGATCTGGTCCTACCTGATCAACCTCCTAATATTGTGAAAAGCTTAGGAAGAACTTATGGTCAGGTAGGGTCTCCTAATCACCTATGGAGGCAGGAGGGATTAAGGCTGGCCTTTTGTCTCATTCCAGGTATTGGATCAGGCACTTTCCAGGACCTGTGCTGCCTTCAAAAACTGAGGGAGATGACAGTCTCTGCCTGCCTGCTGTGTTCTCCACCTGAAAGCATTGCTGAGGGCTGGCTTATTAGGTAACCTGTAATAAATCTGAGATAAAATTTATAGCAAGAACATCCTGGGTTCTCTCCCCATCCCTGTCCCCTTACCCAGATGCCCCAGGGGACATCTGTCTGGGCTGCGATTAGTGCTGAGACCATGCACAAGCAAGCAGACATCATGGGTGCAAGTGGCCCTCAAAGTAAAGAGTCACAATACGGTAACACAAGGTAACACAGGAATGAACTAATGGCAACAAGGACCTCTTGACTATGGGGATGAAAGAGTGGGAAGAGGGGTTGCCCGAAGGTAACCTGAGGTGAACTAAGTCTAATTAGCATGGTAAAAATCACACCTTATGTGTTAATGTCAGACTGCCTCTGTATAATGAACTGGCCATTACTCTGGAACATGTGCAGAAGGGCATTAGTTACATAATCGAAAGATGACCAACAAACAAGTTTTGCATAAGCTTTCTTTGCTGTAAACTGCGTGAAAACCTATGACCCCTCTGAAGAGGTGTGCTAGCTTGTCAAACTATGGCCTGACACACCTCTCTGTACAGAACTGCATTAAGGGTTAGAAGGTGGATCTTGACTCTGTGTGCTCATTAGCTCCTGTGCACGGGCACAAACCCCAAACCTCATGTAGACAGCCATATGTCTGCCTAAGTGCTGAAGTGCTGCTTCTCACCAGCCTTAGCTCTCAGCTGGCACTGGTATTGAAGTCCTTAGTTGACCCTCACACAGATCTGCAGGACATCAAATGTAAATGGGGAGGTTTCAAAGGCTATTAAAACAGGATTTTCTGTTAATTAATTAGGTGAAGACCACGAAGCTCTTAAAATAGCAGCCTATCCTACCCAGCGTGTTTTGTCAACAAAATCCAGAGCACCCCCACAAAGAAGGCACTGAGTGTTCCACCTCTCCCATTCTTTGGTGGGATCCCTGGGCTCAGGTGAGGAACATCTGAGCTACAGAGCCCTCATTCTGACTGTCATGGAACCCACAGCTTACAGTCAGCAGAAAGCATCTACTGCTCACATCACGGAGACAGCAGAAGACCTTGCCTCCAAGTTAAATGCTGCTGTGAGGAACAGAAATAAAAAAGATGTGCTGGAGCTGCTGGAGAAAGGGGCAGATGTGAACTCCAAAGTAGAGAGTGGCTGGACACCACTGCAGAGTGCCGTGCAAGCTGATGATGAGTGCCTGGTCCAGCTTCTGCTGGACAGGGGTGCTTGTCCACATGCCAGGAAGGACAATGGTGGCACTGCATTTATTGAGGCAGCAGCAGTGGGAAACAAGAAAATACTGAAACTCCTCTTTGATTTTGGGGTAGACATTAATGACCATGACTACAATGGCTTTACAGCTTTCATGGAGGCTGCATGGTATGGGAAGGAGGAAACCTTGAGATTCCTGTATAGCAAAGGAGCAAATGTAAATTTGAGGCGGGTGGTTAGTGAGGAGAAAGTGAAACTGCATAAAGGAGGCGCAACAGCACTGATGGATGCTTGTACGGAGCGCCACTTCTCGGTTGTAGAAATTCTTGTCCAAGAGATGGGGGCTGACATGAACATTCGTGACAACAAAGATAGGAATGCCTTGATACATGCTCTCAAGAAGGGTTCTGCCAAGGAAAGATATGAGTCAGCAGTCTCCATAGGCCGTTTCCTGCTGGACTGTGGTATTGATGTGAACAGCAAAGATGAATGTGGGAAAACTGCCCTCATCCTAGCTGTCGAAATGCAGAGTCCAGACTTGGTGAGAGCTTTATTGAAGAAGGGTGAAATAGATATTGATGATGCAGATGAGGAGGGCAACACTGCTCTGATGGTGGCTGTAGAGAAAAATGATTATGATACAGCAAAGTTGTTGTGTGAACAAGGAGCAAGGACTGATGTGGGGAACCTTATCGCTGTCGTGAATAGGAACCGTAATCGTAACATGGCAGAACTTCTTCGCCAATATAATGCCAAGTTTGTTCCAGAAACTCTTGAAGACTGGGAGCCAAACAGCAAACGCTGGAGGGACCAGCTCAAAAATCTTCATAAAATGTATCGTCCGATGATTGGCAAACTGAAGACTTTTCAATACTTCCAGCAGAGAATTCAGAACACTTCTCAGGGTGGCATCTACCTGGGGCTCCATGGTGAAACGGAGGTAGCAGTAAGAACAAGTCGCAGTACAGAGGGTAACAAAGAGAAAAGGTTCTTTGAACAATGTGGTAACTGTAAACATCTATTGAAGCTCTTCCAATTTGAGAAGGCAAAAGGCTACATGTACTTGTGTTTCCCCCTCTGGGAGAAAAACCTTGAAGAATATCTGCAGGAACCAAGAGACCATGAGGATTACAAAAGTGCTCTGAGGATGATCTTCCAGGCAGTGAGAGAGCTGCACTCCCTTGGATTTGCTCACCAGGATCTGCATCCCAACAACTTTTTAATAGGTTAACTTTTCCTTTCTCACTGTATTCATTTTGCTTTCCCATTGCTTGTAGTTTAGAGAAGAAGATGCTTCATAGCTGTCTGTGAAAAGACCAGTGCAGATATCTTTATGTAGAATGAGGTGTCTGTGGCATCAGCCCTCCTCTTTGAATAAGTACACATATGTTTGCAGACAACCACAGAGGAGTGAAATTTACATGTTTCATTAGATCTTCCCTCCTTTCCAGGGCTTTGCAGACAGATCAACCCAGAGCAGATCTCTTCAGAGATTTGTTTTCTAAAGAAGAGGCCAGCCAAAAGTCAGTGGCAGACTGCATTAAGTTTTTCCACCATTATTTATTAACAATTTCCCTTATTTCCTCAGATTTAGGTGGCAAAATTTACTTGGCAGACTTTGATAATAAAAGAACGTTGATTGAAGACAAAAAAGAACGTACAAACTCAGATTTAGAGGTAACTGCCCTGTGAACTGATGGATGGTTAAAAATTTCAGGCGCTCTGATATTTGCTGTTGCTGTGAAACCTAGGGGAAGCCTTTATGCATCCTCAGCTAGAAAAAAACCTTGATGTTTGGGAAAGCTCATTTAGCAATAGAATGATAGTGATTATCATGCAAGACTGTGGCTCATGCTGGGATATCCACAGGTATCCTGTGCACATGATTATGGTGCCTCTGTTCTCTGTTTTTGTGCACACATCTTTAAAGTTTGTGTGTATTTGTCATCTTCTGTACAGCTATAGACGCATGTATGTCTACATATGCAGTCTGCTCTTTTAGGAGTACTAGTGCTCTTCCATTTCATAAACTGTTTCATGTATCTGGCATGCGAGCAGTGATGTGTTTCTTTGCAGGCCCTCAGCAGGCTCGTGCTGTATGTTTTAACAGGGGGTAAGAAACCCCTTCAGCAAGTCAGTGCCAAGGACTTGGCTGCTGATTCCCCAGATTACAAGGAGGCTCTAGACCTTGTACATTGCCTGGTCTCTCATGATGAACGAGGTGTGGAAGGTTTGAGCAAACACCCCTATTTCTCAAGCAAACAGGCGTAAGTGCTGGGAGTACAAAGGCAAAACTTTTGATATGGAATTTGCCTGTAGTGCTGGGAGAAGTGATGTCCTGTTGTAGCTAACAAAGCTCCTCATTCCACAGCAGGTTCCAGTTCTTGAAAGGTATATGGAATAAAATCAAAGACCTCCACAACCGAAACACTGTCTTTCAAGCTTTTAATGCTACTGAAAGATTTCCTTATCCTAGGTGGACCAAAAAGGTAATCCTCTTCTTTTTGGATTGATCTGATGTTTGGCTAGACATTGAGGTAAAAGCTTTTCTGGAGCATTTCACAGACCCTGTTTAAAACCATAACTGGAAAAGTAGCCACACACAAATGCAGACAACTAGGAGAAGCAACTGAGTCTAAGCCACATAGCTGAAATACACCAAACTAAAGACATTGATGCTAAAGGGAGCTCTGTTGACTGGAGTGGTACTAGGGAATGGTCATTACAGAATTAGCTGTCAAACCTTTAAGGGTGTTTGTTGATGACCCCTTAAGACAAGCGCCTCTGGCTCTTGTTGCAAGCAAATTTCTGGCAAAATGTTTTTGTTAGTTTGGCTCAAAAGCAGTGAGACCAGGCCTGGTTTTGCAGGTAGCATCCTGGAAGGACAGGATACATCATTTGAGCACAAACAGTCTCGGTTAAGTATGGCAGCCTGTGTGGCCCTTACAAGGGCACAGCTGGATGAAGACTCCCTCCTGCCCTCCAGGCAAGTGTGAAAATCTCCTGTGCTGTGCTGACAGTCCTAATATGAATGTCACACCTTGTCAGGGCAGGAGAGGAAACACTTAGCAGAATCAGTGGGTCTGTATGGCGCATGTTCTGCAGAGTGAATACTTCTGCTTGTCTTGGGAACTTCGCTTTTAAGGGTCACAAGATTTACACATGTAAGATGATGTCCCTGCAGAAAGGCAATGGCTGTGGTGAGTGGAGGAAGATGTGCTGTTTTCAGGGTGTGTGAAAGGCAGAGAATAATCTATGTGCCTTTTTTCAGATTGATGAATATGTTCTGAATATCATGGAAAATCCCAAGAAAGGAATGCAATTCAAATATAAAGACAATGTCATTGACCTGCTGAGGCTCATCAGAAACCTGGATGAACACCCAGACAGCAGGTACTTGTTCAGATCCTTGCCCTTGCCAGAGCTGCATTGCAGGAAGTATCTGGGTATCTGCAAGTGTCAGTGAGTTTGAGAGCAAAATCTTCTTCAGATGGTTTTATAGAAGGGTATACATGACTGGGATGTGGGAGAATGTCCATGAAAGCTCATCTTGTTAGAGGGGTTATTTCCTCTGGCAGTGGAGTATGAAAGATTGTGCGTCACAGCAGCAAGCAGTCTGGAGTCAACCCTCAAAATCACCTCCCTGAAAGTAAGAAAAGGAAGTTAGCTCACACAATTAGACATCAGGTTTTGAATAAATATCTGTGTTCCAGATCATCTCCCACAGGTGAACATCCTCAACCAGAGCCTTCTGTCCCAGAGGGATAGCAGCGCTTCAGAAAACTGGTGGCAGCTCCCTCTCCACCTTTGCCTTTGCAGAGCAGCCAGTGGGGTGGAACAGTGTCTGTGACAGCTAAGGCAGGTCATGGCTCTACAGCAGAGGACATTATGAACATGTTCTTTTGGGCTGTTATTTTTGCTGCAGACTGCTGTTTCTTGCCATAACCCCAGAAAGGCTTTTAGATAAATATTTGAATCATCCTTTATACCTTTGAAAAACCTCCTTATGCACCTTGCTAGTGCTGACGTTTACTGTGCTTTGAGTTATGGAACAGGGAGCACTGTTCCCATTAGAAGATCCTGTCAGGATGCCTTGACTCCTAAAGAGATGCCAGAGTCTCCAACTGCCTACAGTCATGGGTGCTTACATGTGAGGTTAGAGGTGTTGTTAACTCCTAGTGGTGGTTTCACTGATGCTGGTGGCCAGCACTCCTCCTCAGTGAAAATGCAGGGGTGGATTAGGCAGAGGGAGGTGCTGGATGAATAGGAAAAAAAAATAAAATAAAATGGATTGTGGAGTTTTGAAAAGGAATAGAAAAGTTGCAAATCAAGGATTTCTTGGAAAGCTTCCTGTGTTATCAGAAAACCTCTGGAATGGCTTTTCCTGTGCAAGGGAGGAATCAGGCTGTCCTGGACTCTTGAGTCCTTAGGTGAGGTTTATAAATCCATTTTGGTTCTGTTTTCTTTCAGGATCAGCAACAGAATAGGAGACTATGCTGAGTATTTCCTGACGCTTTTTCCAGCACTTACCATTTATGTCTACAACAGCTTACGCCAGAATCCAAAATACAGTAACTTTGCAGACATTCAAGACCCTTCTCTGTAGGATGTCATTGCCTCATATCCCATGTCTGATTCCACCATCACTGCCTCTTTTTATTCCCTATTTCTTAATTTGAAAAATTGTTGAAGAAAGTGGGTAAGGAGATGGGAGAGAGCATGTGCAAGGACAGAGCATGGAAAATCAAGAAATGAAAGATGTTTAGATGTTTCAGCAGTGTTTGGTGTAACAACCATGGGCTTTGGAAAGGAATCAAACAGTGCAGCCCAGGTCCTCCTTGAATACCTCTGTCCCTCCAGGCTCATTCATCTGTGAGGTGGAGATCAAGGCCCCAATCCTTTAGGGAGAGCAGGGAGATCTGGGACAGCCCCCAAACACCCAATGCATCTGAGAGACAGGAGAAGAGCTCAGGTGTTGCCAGGCAACATGTGACTCTCTGATAAAGGAAAAGGAGTTTGAGGTCCTTGCTAGGGCAAATATTCCCTACAGCTTACATTGGTGAGCCACTCCTCTACCCCTAGACAGACATAGATTCTCTCTTTTCAGTCTTTTTGAAACACTGCAGCCAGAAATGAGATGCCTAGGCAATGGTCTGGCTGCAGAATTGCCCTTGGCCCATTACCTGCTCTGGTCTGGTAGAGCCACTCTCAGATCAGCCTGCTGGGATCTGAAGGACACAGGAGATGCTACCACGAGCAACAGATGTAAGGAGCACAATCCCACAAAACTCTGCTAATCTTGACTCACCTGAAAAAGGTCACCGATACTAAAGGGACAGCAGGGACCATTTCCTTCTGGAATGGATAATTTCTGCGATGGCAGGCTGGGTTTGCAAGGCAAGCTAGGTACAAGCATTCCCTTTCTCTAAAACAGTGCTGCTGGTGGTGTGTCACTGCCCTCCTGCCAGACCCAGCTCCCGTGCACAGAGCTGGTGCCCGTACAGCATGCAGCCAGCTCAGAGCTTTGGTATTGGAGGCTGGGTGGCACATACTCATTTTTGAAACCCTGCAGCATGCAATGTGTGTCTGATCGGCTAAGGGCTTGCTTGTTTCTCAGCTAATGCTCCGATTTGCTCAATGATTATATGTTGCTTATGGAAATATCTTTCAGCTACTGAAAATATTTTCATTTTTGTTCAAACTGAGAATTTTATTCTTTCAATTAGCTTCTGGAGAACCAAACTTGGAATAAACTTGCCAGGAAAACTGACTCTTGCTACACTTATTTATGAATAAGGTTCCCCCATTCCCTCTGTACAGAAAGAGTCTGCAGCACTATAAAATGCCCAAAAGGATGGGATTTTTGCCTCCTCATGAAGGTGCTTCTTGCTTGTTTAGGCAAGGGAGTGGATGGTTTTGTCACTGCTCAGATGAATTGCTTCTCGCCCATATGTGTATATGATGGATAAAGATGTTGGGAGTTCCTGAAGGCTTCCTATCCTCAGAAGGAAGCTGTCTCTTTTGAAATAATGGGCTGAATGGTGGGGTTTTTAGAACACACAAATACTACAGCAAGAAAGATTGACTGTGCAACAGTTGGTTTTGTTTTGCTTTGTTTTTCCTCCCTGTGTCTTCTCCTGCCCAGGAAGCAGAAGAACACCTGAAGATGTGTTTCTGGGTCTCAGCAGCATGGTGAGCAGCTCCTATGCCATAGCAGCATGTTTCTGCTCTTGCGTGAGGAGAGGTGAGGCCATGGGCTGGGCTCCTTCAGCCTTTTGTAAAACGTCACGTCTCCAGCTTGCTTTGACCTTTGCATCTTCTTGCATTGCTCTTCTGTTTTGCTGAAGGACTGTGACTTGGCAGCCTTAAAAGGCTGTGGAAAGGACTTCCTGAAAGTAGAGTGCACTTAAGGATGTCCAAACTAGAGCAACGATTACCCATTGAGACTGTGACTTGTCTCTCTGGGGCAATCAGGCTGCTGGGAAGAATTTCCAGGGAAGGCTTGTGTGGTCTGCCTTGTCCTGCTTTCTGAGCAGCCAGAGGTGCCGGCAGGCTGGTGTCAGAGGAGAAACTTCGTCCATGCACGTCATCTGCATAGCTTATTGCTGACAGAGTGTCAGGCCACAGGAAGACAGGGGGATGCACAACGGGGACCAGTGCCAGGGAAAACACCAAGCTGCTTCTACTCTTAGCAGAAATGGGGGAGATGGGTGAGCACTCAGTGACAGGCCAGGCGGAATGGAAAAAAGAATGGCAAAGACAGCTGGACAGTATTGCAACTGGGTGGTATGGCAGTGCCTGATGTCACATCCTGGGGCTAACGGTGTCCTGGGGAGCCAAGGGCAGAGCCAGCTGCCAGTGTTAGTGCTGCTTGATGTGTTGATGGCTCCTGGAAACACTGCCCATCTGGGAGGTGCTGCGTGCCTTTGCCTCATACAGGCAGGCTTGCAGACCGTGCATGGAGCCCAAGGGCATGCTGATTTGGCTTCATTCCCCTGCTGTCATGCCTGTCTGTTGTGTATTTGCTGTGCCTCTGCCTTTTTTCCCCTGCTCCTGCTGGGCGGCCCCATGGTTAGCTGGCTCAACCTTAAATGATGGGATCAGGTGCTCCCTGTCCTGTCACTTGCATGCTGAGGTGCCAGCTAAATGTGTTTTGTCTACTGTGCTAGCTAAAATAAAGGTCTGCAAAAGCACTGGAGTGAAGATTACTCTTAGCTGCAGTTTTACTGTGATTAGCTTCAGGCACATCTGTGAAGCATGCTGGGGACCAGGCTCAGCTGAGCTCAGGTCACAGAGCCTGAAGTGTTAGAGCAAAGCACGTGAAAATGCAGCTAGATTTTGGGGCTGAAAGCTTTTGGGGTGAAGTCAAGTTAGAGCACAAGGGCAGTTTTGAGGAGCTGGTTGCAGCTCAGGTTGTTGGAGTGGCATCAGCTTCTTAAGTCCTTCATTTATAGAAATGTTCTTGGACTTTGGATTTGTTTGGTTTTTTGATCCTTCAGAAGCAAAGCATTGACAATCATAACTGACAATTATGAAACACGTCATCTGCCTTAAATGCACCTGTATTATTCCCAGGATGCAGTCTTCTAGGATCCGAGGGTTAAAAAGTAGCTAAAAATAGCTCAAAATTACAGAGCTGAGAGCTTGCAAGGGACTTGTCAGAGGCAAGGTGTGATGAAGGTCATGGTCTTTTCTCTGTGAGGTCCAAAGAACATTTCTATACATTCTGCAGGATTTCTGCATATTTCTGCAGCTTCCTGGTGCCTTGGCAAAGTCACTCTGACTCAGTTTCACCTGGGGAAAATGAAGGTCTTTGATATGATTTGGTTAGTGCTTTGTAAACATACTGGTTTTAAAAAAAACAAAAAACAACCCATATGCTGAGGCCCCCCCAAGTCAGGCATGAGCTGATTTTGATGGGAAAATCTGAAAGGCTCTGGACAGACAAGCACCATCTCACCATCCAGGGACAGCCGAGTAGTAAACCAGATGGGCTCTCTTGGCCTTGCCACCCACAGGAAATATTTAATTTGGGTGGAAAGCATTGAGGGATGAAGAACTGAGACAAGATTGTCAGGCATGCTGAGCAGAGGAAAGCATTCCTGGTCCTTGGTGAGAAGCATCACTCCTTATGTGGTCCTGGTGGTCTTTGAGAACCCCCATCCTTAGGCAAAGTATTTACTGTGCTTGCTTTCTGGCTCTCAGCACCTTCTAAAGGTTTTGTAAAAAGGTGTTGCTTTGCACCCAGTGTGATTTATTTACAGTTACTGGGTCCCAGCTGTAGGCAATGCAGTCTTCTACAGACACATGTGAAGAAAGAGATTGTCGCGTGGGCAAGGGCATCTTGTTGGGTCTTGAAACACATGTTGTGGAACATTCCTGCAATAGTTGCAGAGATGCAAGCTGCTGTACTATGTTACGGGGCAAGCTGGAGGATGCTGTGAGTTGCTTTATTTTTAGGTCTTACTGCTGATTAAGTGCAAACTCTTCTGCGTGTCTGGGCTACTCAGCTTTCTTGGGGCACACTGCTGTCCTCAATGTGTTGGGAGGTCTGTTCTTCCTTGGAGGTCTGTCCTTCCCTCAGTGCCTGCAGAGGAGGGAGAGATATTGCATCAGTGGCTGCTGCTGAAGGCAGGGTGTGGGTGATCAGGGACATGCACCACAGCTGTGTACTCCTGGGAGGGTGGTGTTCAAGGCATGGAGATGTGCAGAGAGTGAGGATTTTCTGTGAATGTTAATGGAGATGGTAGGTGTCCCCAGCACCCTGCACAGACCCACCCAGATGGCTGTTGGTTTTTAGAGAATTCATAGCTCTGCTGCTGCATGTTGTGCTGATGTGGCTTGGGGGAGGTGGACTGCCCCCGTGATCACCTACCTGCTCTGCAGGACAGGAGGCAGACTTGCTGGGTGAAAGCTTTTTCTCAAGACTTTTATTTGAATCTGAAAAAAACAACAAGTCTTTTATTTGAATCTAAAAAAAAACAACATGCATAAACATCATGGACTAATGCAGGGAGCCCTAAAGCCCAGCTCCCACCTTGGCAGCCACAGCTTCCCTTGAGAGCAGGAATGCTCCTTTCAGTAATGGCTCACCTTTTTGCTCTTCCAGTGGTACCATTTTCTTCTGAGGCTGCGGCAGCAGGATCTGGACCCCTTTCAGAAGTGTGAAGACAATGACAGTGTGATTGCCTGGACAGGGAGAAGAGATGAAATAGTACTGCATGGCAAGTGCTCTGATGGCAAATGAGGGAGGACAGCAGGATGCGTTGTCCCCTTTGAATCCCAAGGGGCTTGTATGGAGGTCAAGGAAGGGTGGTTGCACAAGGACATGAGTTACCCACATCCCCTTGACTGTGAAGCCAGCTATTTGGGGTCTGCAGGGCAGAGGTGACGTGTCTCACCCTGGCTCAGCTGTAGAGTTGGGGGTTATGGGTGGCAGATGGGAGGCTTGTGAGGACAGCATTTGGAGAGATGGAGACATGCGTGTGTACAGCTGCCCTCATGCACAGACATGGTCCGTGCTTTGTACTTGCACGGGTTGCTTCTCCCAGGAGGAGTCCACCTTCATGCCTATGAAGTGGGGGTACAGGCAATAGGTCCAGCCTCAGCAGGACTGGCCTCTCTGCTCTGTGTAAAGGCACAGACAGTACCACAGTGACACCTGGTGACAGGAGATGGGTTCATAGCTGGCACCTTCCCAGCCATGCACGCACTGTGTCTGCACTAAGCAAGACGTGGGCGATAGAAAGGCTTCTCTGGAAGTGCAGGTATTTTCTCTAGTAATTTTAGTGCCTTTAAAAGCTGAAAAGCAAGCTTTTTATCTAAAAGTCAGAAAAGAAGATCCTTAGATAAAGGCCATCTGTGAAAGTGTGACAAGGTGCAGAAAAGTGTCCTAAGCAAAAGGTGGCACAGGCACTAGTGCAGTCAGTAACAGCAGCTATTTTTGGTTTGCATGCTGATTTGGTTTGGTCCTTTCTGGCAGTCAGGGCTGCCTGCAGGTTGGCAGGTGATGGAGAGCAGGAGCCAGCCTGTGCTGCACCCTGAGGGTACAGCTCTGCCCTACCAAGGTGTGAGGGTGTCTGCCCATCCTAGTCAGCCAGGCTGAATGTGCCAGCCACACAGACCAGGGCAGGAGAGATGAGACCAGCCTGAGAGATCACACATTTCTTCCCATGACACACCATCTGAGCTGAGGGGATTTTATCTGCGTGGCTCTGGTTATTCATCCCTCCGAGCTGCTACAAGGAGCTGTGCCTTGGGGAGGGACACTGCAGGAGGGCCATGAAGATGATCAGAGGGCTGGAGCACTTCTCCTATGAAGACAGACTGGGAGAGTTGGGGTTGTTCAGCCTCAAGAAGAGAAGGCTCTGGGGAGACCTTATAGCAGCCTTTCAGTACCTAAAGGGGGCTTCAGGAGAGATGGGGAGGGACCCTTTATGAGAGAAAGTAGCGATAGGATGAGGGGTAATGGTTTTAAACTGAAAGAGGGAAAATGAAGATATTAGGAAGAAATCCTTTACTGTGAGGCTGGTGAGGTACTGGAATAGGTTACCCAGGGAAGCTGTGGGTGCTCCATCCCTGGAAGTGTTCAAGGCCAGGCTGGATGGGGCTTTCAGCAACCTGGCCTGGTGGGAGATGTCCCTGGCCATGGCAGGGGAGTTGGAACTTGATCTTAAGGTCCCTTCCAACCCAAACCATTCTATGGTGAGTCTATGACTATTGGCCATGTGAGAAAGATCACTGTTTTCTTCACATCCCCAGGTGTCTCTCCAGAGCAGTATCTCAGTGCATTCACTCTCTGAGGTTCTGTGTAGTTAAATATGGGCTGTGCTACTCGGGCAGCAGCGGGACACTCCTAACCCTTGCACCAGTTTTCACTGATTTAACTTGTCTCTCTCCATCATTTTCATTAAAACCTCACCAAGCACATATCTTTGACCCAGGTAACAGCAGATAGCTTCCGAGTAACATGATGCTTCTGTCTTGTTTGCTGGGAATACATGTGACATGGGTCAGGTTTTGTCTGGGGCTGTTTTATTTTTTTTTTTTGGTGGCAATAAGGTTTTTCATTAAAACAGCTGTGTTTGAGAAGGTTCTAGAAGTCCAGTGACGCTGTGTAACAAGGCGGAGGCTCAAGCTGAACACTGCATGTTATTCAGGGCAATACCCAAGGTGTGGGGTGTTTTGAGCTAATAGGCATGACTTGGCAGTCTTGGAGCACACCAGCACAGGGTGTGTTACCTCAGCTCGGCTGCGGAGCAATAGCTCAAGCACTTGCCGGCAGGTATAAAAATCTTACGATTCCCCTGATTTTTAACCAGAACTTGACAGTGACAAATGACAGGGAGCAGAACACCAGCTTGCTGACACCCACTCGACCATCAAAGCAAGATTAGTACATGCCTATTTTGGTTTCCCCTTTAATCAAAAATCAATTAGACAATTATCAAATGAATATTCAGTCAGGAACCCAGGTTGTCAGGAAGACTGACAGCACTTAGCACCTCTTTCTTTGTGTTTTTCAGTTTAGAGTTATTCAGTGTATTGAAACTAAACAAGTGGATGAGAAATCTAAAAAATAATCCCTTTCCCCAGAGCTGTCCTAGTGAGTGTCACCTCAAATCCTGATGAAGCTCATTCTGTATTCCACATGTTCAAAGCATCCTCCAGGTACTGCCGCTAAGCCTGGTGTTTGGTTGCATGGTTCTTCTCCTTTTTCCTTTCCCATCTGACTTGCAACTCAAAAGATTAGTTACTTTATTTCTGGTTTAGGGTGTGCGTGAGAGTATTTTTAACTTGGTTTTTGAAGTAAACAAGAGTTATGCAACACCTCTTTGCTCATGAAATCTCTGTACCCACTTCCCTATTCCCCAAAGAAACATCTAAAAACCCACTGGGCAATTTTGACTGAGTTTGACAGGAAGGAATGGCTTCAAAGATGCTTCATTTTCCAATAGGCGTGCACCATGTACATCCTAGAAGCTGTGTGAAGTGTCTCTGTAAAGGAAGGACTTTGGCTCTTCTAAGGGAAACCCTCTGGGACACTGAAAACCCTGGTCTGGACATCTCTTCATTGGAAGAACAAGCCTGAGGACAAATGTGGAGAATAGAAACAAGCACTCAGCTTACTTGGACTAGAGATGTCAGGTGATTCAGAGTGTTTTGTACTGGATGAAGAGATTGGCATCCTCTCTTCTGCAGAGATCCGAAAGCTCCTCATCACCTTCCAGGTGCAGAACCTGCATGAGAAATACCAAAGACAGCAAACCTCCAAGTAGACAACTACAGCTGAGCTCTGGGGTAGTGTCTTATCTGCATTTCCATCATGTCAGAGGAACAGATGGCTGGAGAAAGAGGCTGGCATCCACAGAGACTCTCACACCTTGGGAGAGAGGGGATAGGTACCTTCTCCAGAAGTACATCAGGACAGGGAAGATCATGACTTTGGCCCTGTGGTAGAGGAGATGATTCAGTAGCCCCTTGGAAGATAAACTCCAGATTAAATCTCTCTCTTCTTCAGTGATGTTTACCTGGCCACAGAAGAGATCTTATTTAACCAAAAGATTTTGTGGCACTCTTGGTGGGCCCTAGACATATGTTTCTCTCCATCACCCCACACTGTAATTCAGCAGTCTCTAAGAAGAGATACTAGTTATGTCCTGACCAACTGTCCTAAGTGGAGGTGCAGGATGTCCCCTGGATTTCTGTGGAAAGCACTATGCTGTGCTTTCCAAAGGCAAGATAGACAGAGATATGTCCACTATATGGGAAGAAGTGAATGCAGTGGGAAGGGGACGATGGTGATGTTGACCTCTGGAGAGTGAAAGGACTGAATTGGTGGAGTGCAACACCCATCTTGGTGCTTTAGCTGTGGTACTTCTTCAGCAGGTAGGGGATTTTACCATCTCCTTGACCACATACTTGTTCTCAATCCATCTGGGTCAAGTGCTAGAGTGGGTCTAGTGATAGGTCAGTTGCCATCCCATAGAGCCTAAGTCGAGGTCCCAAGTGCCAGAGAATGCTCTGGAGCTTCATAGCATGCTTTTCTGGAGATACAAATCTCTGCCTGGTTCTCCTTTCCCTGACAACTGCTCGCAGCTGCGATGCGATGGTCTTGAGCAATGAGCAGGCCTCCAGCCTTCCTGGGTGGGTCCCAGCATCTTACCCGCAATCTGGGAGGAATGTCAGAGTTCAGGAAGAGTTTGCTGATGATGGCAGCTTTCCTTTTGAGAAAGGCAACTTCCTTTTCTGACTGCCTGTTGTGTGCTGCCAGAGCTTCAGCTGAATCAGCCAGCCTGGAGAACCTGCAAGGGCATGTGGGGTCTTGCTCTGAGACAAGTGCTCTGACTGCTAGGCTAGACAATTACATTCTGTCTTAGCTCTATTTACTGGGTCAGAAAAAGAAATCCATGAGGTGTGGAACAGTGAAATAGGTGGGATGAAAAGCCTGTTCCATCATATATTGCCCTCGTGATCATGGCATTCACCTGGGGGGTGTGATGTTTGTCCCTCTTCAGGAAAACAGAAGAATTGAAAGCTGGTCATGTGTGTGTGGGGGTGTGCTGGCTGCAGGACTGTTGTGCATCAGCCGTGGCTTGCTCATGCAGGTTGGTCAGGGAACTGGACAAAGTCAAGTGGCACATCAAGAAAGGCGTATGCAAAATGTCAGATTGCTTGGGACTATCAAACCAAAAGTACTTCTAGAATACCCAACAGGAACCCTGAGCCAAGTAACAATTTCTGGTTGAAATGGAGGGACTTGGGGGCTCTAGGGGCAGGTAACCATGAGCTGATTAGATGTAGACAGCTATGTGGTGAGACTTTGGTTGTGTGTTTGGTTGCAATGTGATGTCCAGCCTTGTGTAGAGGTGCTGATAGGACTCAGGTCTGTTTTAGCTTCATCTGTTGCTGAGAGATGGGCACTACTCACAGAATAGGAGACTGGTGGTACCTAAGCACCTGGTGGAGAGAGAACTTACTTGTTGATCTCCAAATAAAAGCGGAGATCGTTGACGAGGAAGTTGATGGTAACGAGCTGGTTGTTAAATAGGTGGCGTTTCACCAATACCACCTCCTTCTCCGATGGGCTGCTGGCAGGGGCTGTGTGGAAGTGGGAATTGTTCATGGTTCTGCTGCGCTGCATCGATCTAATCGGCAAGTCTGAGAGAAGGGAAGAGCTGTTGCGTCTTGCTTCTCCCAGCACAGGGTTTGAGGCCAGCTGGGCATCTGGTGCTAGGTTATACTAGGTTATACCCTGCTCCTTCACCTTGCCTTTGCTTGCTCTTCTTGCATGCAAATGATTTGCTGAGTGTCTTTCTACTTAGGTGTACTACAGCCTACCTACAGCCAGGCTTTCCAGGGAATTCGGACCCATCCAGCGTGCAACCTTCCTCCTAGCTTAGCAACCTCCTCCACTCATCCTTCTCTTTGCACCCATGGAGTGCTTATGTTCGTTGTGTTCACAGGAGATGACCACAGTATATTAGATCAAAAGGCGGCCTGTCTGCCTCACCATTATCCTGTTTCAGACACAGGCCAGAAGCAGATAACTAGTGAGAAGGAAAGGTAAAGCATCTGTGTTACTTCCCCCCCATACACAATATTCTCCAGCTTTCAAAAATTTTCATTTCCAGGGGCTTCTTTACCTAGATTGGGTTTCTGTGTATTTAGCAAATTCAGTGGATTTCTCTCCTAACAGCTTTTCCAACCTCCTCTCAAACTTGTGTGTAAATTTTCAGGATCTAAATACTTTGGCAAAGCACTCTGTAGCTCCTCTCCCTCTTGCAAGGAAAACTATCAACTCCATTTGTTTTTTGGCCTGTGTCCCCTTAACTTCATTTAGTGCCTCCTGGGTTTTGTGGAAGTAAAGCAAACTTGAGTACACATTATTTCTTGAGAGAGATGCAACAGCATCATGGAGCACCCTCATCAGAAAACCAGATACTGCATAAATGTGTGTGCGTATGTTGCCTGTGCAAAGTTCTGGACCTTTTCTCCAGATGCCGGTGCCTAAGTGTGCAGATTTCTGCACAGCAATATCTGGAATCCTGAGACACTCACTCTTCTGGGTCTTTCTGTGCCTCTAGCAGAGAAAACTAAGTCAGTATATGGGGATGGGAGATGAGCCACAAGCTTCCTCCACTTACTCCTCTGCCTAAACCCAGGAATATCTTGAGTAGGGGGGTGGCAGGAGTGTAGCCATACTTTCCTCCTCATTTCCTAATTCCCGCCGGAGAAAGTCCTCAAACTCTGCACGGCGTTTGTCATTGTCCATCTCCCTCTGGAACTTAGAGATGCTCCTCACAATGTCACGAATGGCATACCAGGCCCACCGCTGCAGAGACATGGTACAGGTTGTGTCAGCCAGTGGCACAGGCCCTGTGGTCCAGCCCCTGGCTGCAGCAATAGGGTTGCTCGCTCCTGGAAAAAGCCCTCCCATTTTGTCTCACCACTGTGAGCTGGAGAACTAGAGCTCAGCCTTAGCAGTGGGATTTAAGACCCAGCCATTGTCTTTGCTTTCCCATATTTCTAGGTGTCACTAGGTGCCATAAATAATAGCGTGAATCACTTTGCCATTTCTGACCAAATCTTACGGAGTCTGCATGGAGCAGGACTCTAGAGTCTGCAGGAGTGAGGCTTTACCTATCAGCTGCCTTTCTGCAACTTGCTGAGACTGACCCTCTCACTCCATTTATGAGAGCGCTCTCTTTCTTGCCTGGACAACACACTCAGCCTGCCAGCAGATAGGGTCTTTCCTTACCAACTTGTCTGTCTTGAAGTTCCCCATCCCATGCTTCAAATGGAGGTTAGACTTAGGTGTATCGCTTGGGGGGAACAGGTCCTGGTACTCTTTAAACCTGCCAGATGCAAGACCAGGGAGAGAGCATTAAGGGCAGCCAGATGCATGAGGAGGGGAGTAGTTTGGTGGAAGCATGGCTAAGTCGGGGGAGCAGCTGATAGGGATAGCCCTGGCGTTGGGATCTCACAGGACTTCTGGAGGAGGTTGGAGAAAGGGACAGGGGGCTGGATCCCCTCTCTTAGACTCTGTTCTTGCATGTAGTTGGCTTGGGAGTGTCCACCTTGCTTATTTGCAACGTGTTTCATCTTCCAGCCCAGCACCCTGCAAACCCAACAGTGATTTGGTCCCTATTGGAGAAGTCCAGATGGCCTTACACAGAAGTGCATCAGCAGCTGCAACAGCAGTTTTACTCTGGTGAGGGTCAGGCTGGGGTTTCAATACACCAGCTGATAGTTCATAGGGAAGCATGTTTGTAGCAGTTGCTGTCTGCCACCTTGGGGTTCCCATGGGAGGGATGTGTTTGTGAAACCACTAGACTTAGGAAACAGCTCAACCCAGGTACTTACCATTGTTGTTCCATTGCCTTCTGGACAAGGACCTGTGCCGTCAGCAACATGAAGGGGCTGACTACTTTGGCCTCACTTATTTCTCTGATGATTGAACTGTGGCAATCCAGCTGTTCCTCTGGAAGAGAAGTGTAGTCACTGCCTGCCCCTGCAAGCCCATCTGAGCCACCAGGACACCCCTTCATACCCTCACATCGGCATGTGGCACCCTGCCCCATCTCTGTCTGCCTTGACTGCTATTTGCTGAATTTGGCTGTCTCGTCCCTTTTCCTTTCTATACTGTGCTAATTGCATGCTTTGGGAATGAGGCTGTAACTCCAAGAGCATCTAAAAGAGACAAAATAGGGAAGAGCTATTTCTGACACTGCAGAAATTGAATGTTGCAGGTCTTGGTCAGTAGATCCTGCCAAAGAACTAGGCCACCTTCCTAGAAATATAAGTATCAGTGGAAAGCCTCAGCAAATAAAGGCTCTACTAGACAGGAAAGGAGAACTGGCAGGTCTCTGCAAGATGGTATAAAATCCGCAACCAGCATTCAGCTTGGGGAAAAGAGACTTTGATCACAAATGGAGTGCACTACAGGGTGGTGGGGCACCTACCAGCTGGGATTTCAGCATGGAAATAATTGCTGACAATACTGTCAATGAGGGAGCTCTTCGTCTTGGGGTTGGTCTCTGAGGCTAGGTTCTCCACGGCCATCCAGAAACGCAGTGGTTTATCTGCGTTGCGCTCCTCAAGGAACTGCATGAAGAACTGCAGGTGGGCAGGGTTGTGCAGTACTTTCACAAAGTGCCTGTAGAGAAGGAGACACCAGGAGATGTGATCTCTGTGCTACCAGTGACCTGGAAAATAGCCAGGATCTCTGTGCCTGCTCTCAAACAAGAGACACCTGAAGAAGCGTTAGAAACATGTGAATGAGTGTGAGGCAGGTGGGTCAGTAAAGGTACTGGTGGAGCACAGCCTCCCTTGTCTGTTCTGCCCATCCACTGAGCTGTTGGGATTCCAGGGAGGATTTTTCTGCCAAGCTGTTACTTTTCTTTTGTGGGTGCACTTGCCCAACAGCTTTGGTGCTGTGTAGCCAAAGGAACTGGACTCAGGCTGAAGAGGAGGCTTCACCCAGGGAGTCAAGGAGGAGATAGGACTTTGGGTCTGTGCTGGAGACCCACGGATGGAGCTGGGCAGCCCCGCAGAGACCAGGGGAGGGAGGCAGGTAAGAATGGGCCACCTGGAAGGACTGGTGGGAGGAGGATGTCATGCTCCCCTCTGGCACTTTCTGAGAATGAGCAATAATTTGCCACTGGGTGGCATGGAATTCATGAGTTTAGCCATGGAGATGGTATACTGGAGTGGAAAACCCTTGCCACTGGTAGATCAGGAGATTATCAATAGTTGCAAAGACAGAGGACAGTTGCATTGTAAAAATTCGCCAGAGCTTTGGAAAGCCAGAGCTGGGAGTGGACTGGGATTTCGGATCATTTCTGAGGTTAGCAAATCCTTACTTGAAAATCAGTGGACTGGGTCATATATTTTCTTTGTCCAATCACGGCTCCTGAGACTGACTTTCATAATAAACAATAAGAGTGGCACCTACTCAGGACTTGTGTCCTGGTTACCATTTATATCCCAATGTAGAGCTGCAAGGACTCTTGTCTGGAGTATTCCCAGGAGGTGAGACATGAGCTACGTGGACATTCAAGCAGTCAGTGAGGACAGAGGTTTATGTGTGGTCACAGGGTGCTTTTAAGTGATTTTTTTTGGGGTGGGACACACACAGAGAATCTGAGAGTTGCCCAGCTGTAGTACAGGTGGCATGCCAGGGTGTGACTGAGGATGAAGTGCACGAGACATGCAGAAGATGCAAGGAATAATTCTAAACTATGGGATTGTGGGTGTGTTAAAACATTTTTTCTCCTTTGTCTGGTAACTCTAGAGTTCAAACTCACAGGCCACCCATGTCTACATCTGCGAGGGCCCAATGATGGAGCAGGGAGTGGTGGCACTACATGAGAGCACTCGGAAAAAATCTGCCTCCTGAAAGAGGGGAAGTAGCAAAAACCAGCAAAGCTCTGTGCTTCAAGGTGACAGACCTTGGTCTTCTAGATGGCTTCTCTGCTGCACCAGTGATGGATTTTGTTGTGTTTGATCTGTTTTTTCTCACAGGAGTCCTCTTCTTTCTGCTCTTGGGTTCAGCGGCTGTAGGGACAGAACATGGTTGGTCCCTTCCTCAGGTGACAGCCAGAGCCCGCTCACAGCTGTCTGCAGGGCAGAGAACCCCAAAGAAGCCCAGGCTTCTCCAGAGCCACCATGTTGATGTCTACATGGTGAGCTGAGCTCAGGAGACACTGGGGAACTGTCTGCCTCCATGAGGTTTGACCACTCCAGTGGCTGCTTCAGAGAAGCCCTTCCACTCTCCCTGTCTGGATTAACACCCCAAAACGCATACCTTTCAAGGGTGGCTAGACCTCTGTCTCCTTCTGGACATGTTCAATGGAACAATGGGATGCAAGCAGAGAAGACCCTTGCTTGTTCAGTTCCCTAAGGTTATACTGGAGCACTTTCAAGGGTGTGATGGTTGGGAACCCACCCTACCTCTAGCCTGCTCAGACTGGACTCACCAAGTGGTGGGCTTTTGGGATGTGGAAGTTCATTTTCCTTGCTTGGGCTATCCACAGGCAGCTCATTTGATATCATCTTCTGGGATTCTGCATCATAGAGAAGAGGGGAGATATCCAAAGTTTGTTACTCCTGTCTATGGCAATGCTTGCTCCAGGTGCTGTATTGTGATCACTACTCGCCTTTTCTTTCCCCTTCTCTGTCCTGTTCTCATGATCTACCTGTGACACTGCATTTCTGAGGTATGACCCCACAAGCTACCTCAGGGTTGCTGCAGGTTACTGCTATTACTCTCAGTGCCTTGGCAGGTGCACAGAGACTTGATGTCATCCTTAAAAGATTATATAAGAAGACAAATGTTTGGTGTTACACCAGTGTGGCCAGCCCCAGCATCCAAATGAGATCAAATTGTGGGAGTGAGGTGACAGTGGCTGTTACTGTCTTTGGGTTTCAGTCACTTTGCTGCAACCTCCATTTGGTCTGGTGACCCAGGCCAGTGCCTGGGATATAGCATCTGGGGCCTCTGGTACTGGCAGGAGGGAATTTGACCCATAGGTCACTGCAAAAGCTTGGATTACAGCTGATGTCTCCTTAATACCCAGTCCCAGCCCCACTACATGATGCCCATGATGCCAGGAATACAGCAATGTACCAAGTCCGGTGTGTTAGGGGCAGTGATCACCATGGGTGCACAAAATATGCTTTATCATACTACGCCAACATGAGCCCTGGCAGAAATTAAGACCCTCCTCTTACCAATCCTGTGATGCAGAGGTTCCACCTCTGCATGGATGGAGCCCCCTTTCCGGAGGTCCCAAGTGGCAATTAATCGCCAGTGCTCAGAAGAGAGACCTTCCAAGTTCCTCGTGCCATGCAAGGCCTGGCTCAGCTTCAAGGATGTGCTTATCCGCTGGGACGGGAGGAAACATTCATCTTTCCCAATAGCCTGGCTGTGTATCTCAGGCATCAGAACATCACTCTGTGGACACTATGGCAAGAAGAGCAGAGAGTGATTGCAGAGAGCACACACCCCATCTGAGGAGCTGCTCCTGCACGGTGTACGATGGGATAGCTGCATATTTTACTGTGCTTTAGAGTACAAATCCACCCAAGATAGATCTCTGCTTTAGCTTCAAACCATCTGGGAAGAAACCTGTGTGAGCATAAAGTTCAACGTGGACCTTAAACGTATCTGTGCAGCTGCTGAAAGCTGGCTCACATCTGCCTGCAGCTGTGATACACTGGGGACATGCAGCAGGACATCCATGTAGACCAGACAATGGCTTGCCAGCAAAGGCAGCAGTTTTCATGAAGATGTCAACATCCACCCAGGAGGGCTGAAAGCAACCCTGAAGGTGTCCCCAGCAAGCAGGTAACATCCCGTGCCTTTTTGGCTGGCTGCTTTTGGCTGGCGAGGGACTGGCTGTGCCTCCCTTGCTCCTGGCTGAGACCCTCCCGCAGGCTTTGGCCCTCTCCACTGGCCAGCAGCTTGTATGACTGGCCAAGCAGCAGGGTCAGAGCAGCTGGTTTCTGATCAAGAGACAGGCTACTGAGAGCAAGCACCAAAAATAACTCTTGCTAAGCCCCCGAGCAGTTCCCCTGACATCAGTGCAGTGACCCCTGGGTTTGGCTTTGGGGATGGTGCCCACAGAGAGCTTGGCCTCGACACCTGCTGAAGTGCTAATTGTGCTCCCAGACCAGGTCTGTGCTGTGAAGGGGTAATTTCCTTGACAAGAGATGCTTAAAAATCTGGGTAGCTAATTAACCTACAACCAAGAGCATTTAATGAATCAGGGTCAGGCACTGCCAACTGACTTTTCCAAAAAGCTCTGTTCCTGCTGACTGAGATGCTGGCATCTCTGTGAGCCAGGTCTCTGGGGGCACTAGCCCTGATAGCCTCTCCTTCCCGTTTCCAGGATTGGCTGCTGATTTTATACTGCAGTTTGAGGAAAGGCCTAACAGTTGGTTTGAAGAACACTGTCCGCACTGAATAAAACTGCCTGCATGGATTCTTCAGGGACCCAAGCAAGTGGGATACTTGGGGGCTTCAGTCTGTGAAGAGGTTTCCTGGTGTAAGGCTAACATTTAGGGTGTTAATAAGCATGAGGTATTAGTGCGATTTCTGCTGCCAGGAGGAATAATAGTCTGGGAAGATGACTGCTCTTGTGACTACTTTCTTAAATCATCCCTTTACACAGTGGAAAAAATACATGGAAAACTTGAGCACAGTTGGATCACGAACTAAAAGGCTGCATGCACTCTCCCCCTCCGCGTGTTGGCCAGGCACTGGTGCCAGGACAGGGACATATGCATGTGTGTCTGCACATGACTCACATGAATAGCAGTACTTGCTGTGAGCAAGGAAAAAGCGGGGAGAGTTAATTCCCAGAAGTGTTTTGCCCATGGGGCAGTTACCCAGTGTACTGCCTGCTGCTGGTCTTACCCCCACCTACCCTGGAAGACTGCTCCTTGCTTTTGGCCAGGTTGTGGCCTGTCTCAGGGGAGGTCCTGCAGGGCATGCCTGCAGCACTGCCAATTTAGGGGATGCTGTGGTGGAAAATACTTGCTCTGGGCAGCAGGAGCAGGACAGGCTCTGTTGTATTGCCCTGTGGCAGCATTGGCCAGGGGGACATATTGGGATGCTGGACCACTGCAGCAAATCCTAGACTTCCCCCTTTCCCTCTCCCCCTCCCTCCTTCCAACTTTTCACATCCCCAACAGTGTCTGCATGCCCCACAAAGATGCCCATGTCCCCTGTGCATCCCCTTTACCATGAACTGGAGGAATGTCCTGTCATCGTCAGCCAGAAACTCCTCGTAGAAGTGGCAGAGCACCTGAGGAGGGGTAAAGGTGAGTTGTCCTCAGCTGCTGCCCCAGCCTCATGATACCCCAAGGTCACAGCAGTGATGCCATGGGCAGGTTACACCTCACTGAGAAGCCCAGAATAGCTCTGCCAGGAGCTGTACACCCAGGTTTGTTCATTGGACTGCTCAGAGGCTGCCCAGAAATGCATTTTACTCGTGTTGTGCTGGAACCAGAGAGTCATATGCTAAAGAATGCCCATTGCCCTGCCATCCCCTGACACCTAACTACCAAGGTCACCAGCTGCTAAATGACAACTCACCTCTGCTCTACTACCCAGCAATCTAGCAAAGATGCTCCTCTCCACTGGCTTGGCACATCTTGGTCACTGGTTGCAGCACAAGGTGGCTTGCAACTGTAAGTTTTTTCCCTTCCTAATCTCTTCACCTTAATTTTCCAAATATCTTTCTTCTTAAACAGGCCCACAGACCTCATGCCAGTCTAGGGGTACCAATGCCATCTGTAACTCCCAGCCTGACCAGTACTGCACTGTACCTTGCAAATCTCATTCTGGGCTCTAAATATCCACGGGGAGAATTCTCCAGACATCAGATGGACCCGCAGGCTCCTGAGAGTCCTGGTCTCCAGGGGAAGCTGCTGGATGGTGCCCTCCTTTAGGTAGGTCTCACATATCTTCTCCCCAATCAAATGACGCAGGAAGAAACTGTTTTCTCTGTTGGTGTCCAGCACCACAGGCAGAAATTCCTCTAGGTCATGCCACAGATCCAGGAGACAAATCTCCATGGACTGGTCCCGGTACTTCAGGAAATCCCTGAAGGGTCGTCCTGCGCAGCTTTCGGCACTAAGGGCCCAGGGAAGGAAGTTCAAGGTCTTGCCCAGCTTTTTCAGGGATGGCACCTGGACAAGGGGTGTAGAGGAATGCAGGTTAGAGAGGACTTTGTCTTCACAGACATCTTCTGCATGGGGTCTAGGTCTTTTGGGAGAGGTTACTCTTGCTTTGCCTCCAAAGGCAGTGTTTGCAGTATGCTGTGATGGCTGAGAAATTAGCCCCAAAGCATCCTTATCCAGACGTGATTCCTTTGTGCTCCCATTTGCCCCTCGCTGCCTTTCTGGTTGCATGTGAAAATGGGGCATCTTCATTTCTTGGGTGTTTCTTCCCTCCTTGACCAGACTCCAAATCTCTGCTTTGGCCTTCTTGCTGCAGTAGGGCCGTGAAAAATCCTGTGTCCTTTTAATATGCATCATGAAGAGATTCTCTGAAAAGCTTGAGTGCTCCTGTGAGTTTGCCCGTAATAAACGTTCCTGATACTCCTGCAGCAGAGGCCAGCATGATTTCTCTTCCTCCATGCCCTTCTTGCAGTGGATGAAGAATTTAGGGAGCCAGTAACTTTGAATGATAAAGAGGGCCTGTTCCTGCATCTTGCTTAGGATCTCCCTTCTGGTGCTGATGGGCGGAACGTGCCTGGCTTCCGGCAGTGATCCTGAAGTGGATGCAGAGGATTATGATGGGGAGGTGGCTCCATGCAGACTGTTCCCCAGCCAAACAAAGCTGGTGATGGTATCCCATCTCCCTGGGAGCATCCAGGAACAACCATCTCCCTGGAAGGGCTCTGCTTGTCCTCAGCTCCCATGTTCTTACCAATGATGGTCCTGCAAAGAGTGATGACGCTGGAGCCTTCACGAAGGTGAGTGGCTTCCAGCCTGTGGAGCAAAGACAAGTAGAGATCCCTCTGCTGTGTGTCTGAATTGTCAAGCCCCAGGAGTCTTTCGGTGGTGAGCCAAAAGTTGATCAGTTCTTCCCCTATAGATGAGACAAGGGAGGAAGTTGGAGGGAGTCCCTGAAAGCCCTGCTGAGTGAAGCAGCCTGTGTTTTTGAAAAAAAGGAAAGAAGGAAAGATTGCCTGGATGAACCAAGAGAATAGAGTTAGAGAAGAGTCAGAGTTACGCACCTCCCTGGCGTGCAGTGTCCATGCTGGGGCTCTGCTGCTGGCTCATCTTCCAAAGCCACACCAGGGATTGCAGTGTGTCCTGTCCCACCAGTGCTTACCTATGCCCACAGCTCTGTGTTGGTGTCCTGCCAGGCATGTCGCCCATGGCTGGCTGAGAAGGGGCTGTGGAGCGCCCCATACCCACCTGCCATTCTTTGGACGAAGGCCCGAAAGCACCACATGCCCTGGCTCCCGCTGATGCATTTCTCCAGCAGCCACCGGTCAGCGCTTTGCCAGTTCAGCAGTTTTGCTGTCAGAGAGAGAGCGAAGCATGGCATCAGGGGGCACATGCAGGAGCAGTCCCCAAGAAAGCTTTCCAGACACCCACCAGCATCCCTGACACAGGCTGCCAGAGGGCAGGAGACCAGAAAATTGCATTGAAATCGGAGTTACAGACCGGTTGTGGGATGCATTTGTGGTGTTTGCAGGGATGCAATGCAACTCACTCATGTTGGGGATAGTCTCCCTGGCTGTTGGACCTCTTCCCCTTGCAAAGGTCCATCTATTTTGCCTGTGTTTGGGGCTTGGCCTCAGCCTCCTTCAGCTTGAGATTCAAACCGATTGGAGAAGAAGCAGCAATGCAGTCAGAAATGGCACTGGAGCAAGCTTCAATGAATTGCTTCTTTTTCTGAAGTGAAAATCTGTAGCCTTGTGCTGTCCCAAAGTGGGGTCATTTACCCAGTGTGCAGATGCCAATATACACACAGAGTAGAGGTATTTATTTATTGCATTCCTGCAGAGGTGGGTGCTGGGTAGTAATTCACAAAGCTAGCACACCAGCCTAAAAACTCTTAGGAATATTTATATGGCTAAAAACATGCCCTTAATTATAATTATTGGTTACTTCCTTATCTTAACAATTTCTATTGGTAGTATTACCTGTTGCTTTCATTTAGAGTTACAAGGTCCTTTAATTGATGTGCACATGCTCCGGCAGCATGAGAGGGTAGTCCAATTCATCTTTCAATTGAGTTGGTGGCCGTGATCTCCCACTGCCACCTTCACCTGTCCCCCAGTTACTGCAAATTTTTGTTGACTTTATGCCTTATCCAGCAGCTGTCAGGTTTTCAGCTGGTTTCAGCGCCTCCTGTTGTGGGATGTTCCTTATTACCAGCCCTCCGTTCTTCTTCAAGGGTATATTCATTACCAAGGCACTTACTGTTTATACCAAGTGCCAGCTTTCACAGGGCCTTGTGACCTTTTTACAGCTTTTTATTCTCACCTAGTGAGAGATTCTACCTTCTAAAATATATTTTCCCTTTGTAAAAGGACATCACCTGCCCTGCTGCCATAGCTTTCTTTACAGAGGCCTTCTCTTGCGTTGACATGCAGGCTGACAAAGCAGTTGGCTGGGCTGAGATGGCTCATTTTAGGGCTAAACTGAGCACAATTCAGACTCACTGCTAGTAGCAGAGACCACAGCATAGGCCTGTTTACCCAGTGTAGGGTTGCATCAGATGAGGAGTGTATTGCAATATAGTGTGAGACTTCTGGGCAACCTGCATAGCAGCAACCCTGAAATGCCAGGACCCCAGTTTCCCATGCCCAAAGATGCTCTCAAGCCCTTCTCCAGCCATGAATTGCATGGTAAAAACCTTGCTAAGCAGCTGTTTCAGCTCAGCTCCATGGAGGCAGTGAGACTGTACCAACAGAGCTGTGGGGTGAAGCAGCACTTATCCCGTGGAAACCCTCAGATCTGCTGCACCCCTAAAAATGGGACATGCAATGCCTTTTTAACCCAGAGTGGAGGCATGACCTGCTGGGCAGGATCCAGGCAGTGACAGCCCCAGCGAGAGGAAGCCCTGCTGCAGTGGCAAAGCCCCTCTGATTTCCTCCGTGCCACGATGACTCACCTGCTTCCCCCGACCGAATGAAACCCAGGAGCTTCTGGCAGAGGACGAGGTGAAGGCACAGGCTGGATTTGCAGAAGTGAGGCAGGCGGTGCTTTTCCAGCCAAGCCAGTAAAGCTGAGGGGCTGGGATCCTGCAGTGCAACCCCCGTGCCCAAGATGAAGATTATGCTGTGAGTAAGGAGCCGTCTCTTGCCTGGGGATTAGGGTGAGTAATGGGCCCCTGCTATGGGGGAAGGAGGTAGGGAAGGCGCCTGTTGCTAGACAGCGATGCAATATGTCCCTGTGCTGAGAGAGAAGGGGGATGCTCAAGCCCATATCCCTGTGAGCTCTACCTGCAAACCTGGGAGATACAGTGCTCTGTGGCTGCCTGTGATGCTCCTCTCCTCAAAGCCTGCCTGCTTTCCCAGAGCCCAGGCAGAAGGGCACGGCAGCTTTTCAGCAGCACCCAGAGGAGCAGGGTCCCTTTTGCTACGGGATCTGAGTGCCACAACCGGTGCTCGTGACTGTGGGGAAGTGGGGACATCCGTGGGGAGGGCTGAGCCAGTCTGTGGATCAACAGGACTTAATTTCTGATGAATTCAGGAGGAATACAGGACACAAGGGGCTGATGTTTATGTCCTCCCTTCTCTGTCACCACAGTACTCTCGTGAACTCCAGCTGTTGATGTTTATTGAGGGCTGGATGGACTCCATAAACTGCACCAGGACTTTAAATGGCTTGTGCTCCTCCCAAGACTTAAAAGGAAAATGACACCTGGGTTTGAAATAATTGCCCGTCTGCACAGACAGGAGACCCAGATGAGCAACTGTCTCCTTCCCTCCCCTTCCCTGTGTCCTTCCTCCTTGCAAGGGGCATTTTCTCACCAGGTGGTTGGGCAGCTCTGGCCAGAGCTCCCACAGGCCAGTGCTGCTGATGTAAATGGGTGTCTGGCCAAAAACCTGTATGAAAAGGAAGGGAGAGAGCTGATAAGAGATGGAGGTTGATGGGAGAGCCTAGAGCCCATCTGTTCTTGTTAGTCCTCACTACGGAGACAGGAATTGTCTTCCCTTTCAAACTTCTTTTTCCAAGCTGAGGTTCTCAGGTTTCACTCATTTTCCAGCCCATGTGTGGTGCATTCCCAATTTTCCTGGGGCCTCTAACACCACAGAAGTTGAAAAAGGTCACCTGAGAAGAGCTCAGAAAGGTCCCAGGCTCCATGATGTGGAGTGAACTTACAGGAAGGTTCAGAAATGTGTTGAAAAAGTCGACGAAGAGATCGTCTCTCAGCAAAATTCTCATGTCTGTGGAGGCTATGGTTGCTACAAGGGGAAGAAAAGAAATTTACCTCAGCTTTGTGTTGCCAAGTGTGATGTAAATGTGAATGAAAGGATGAGTTTTGAGAGGCTGGAGCAGAACAGCTCTAGGAGATGTGTGGTATGGACTTGTCCTGTGCGGACGTGAGAGGATTTGGACTTGGGACAGTCCACGAAATTTGGGTCACAGTGCACCCATGTGCTCTGAGCAGGTGGCCTAAGCTATTTGGAAAGCACCAGGTTCAGCTGCACACAGGAGCTGGGAAGTTTGAATGGCAGCAGCAAAGGTACATGGTTCATGGAGGCTGGGCACAAATGCAGTGACCTCTGTGGGGCAGGAGAAAGAAGGTGCTGTGGGTGGAAGGGAGGAGCTGTGCTCCTTCATCTTACCCCGATACCAGGTACAACCCTGCTATCATAGAGAGGAACTGTGTAGTGTGCTTTGGTGCTGCTCCTCCAGCCTTACTGCCCTGATGCCCTCTGAGTGCTCTTGCTCAGGTTCTAGTAGCAAATTCCTGCAAATTAGCAGGCTGGGGGCAGGTTGTGGCTCTGGGTAGAGTGACAGTTGCTGCAGACAATGACCCCATGCACCCAGGAACTTCCGGTAAAGTTTTATTCATGCCTGTGTGCAAGGAGGTGGGCTGGCATCAGCCTACAGATGGGTGGATGGACTTAGAAATGTCCACTTGTGTGAAGGCACCTCTGTGCCGCTGGGAAGACCCAGATTTCAGAAGCCTAATGTTGCTTTTTCCCTGCTGTCCCCTTTGGGGTGTGTTCACAGGGGCTGAAGCCACCAGCAAAGGTAACTCACCGGTGGTTGTCATGCTGCCGTATCCCAGGGATGCATTCCGGAACGCCATGCTGTTTATGACACACTTGTCCCAGTCCTCAAGGGTCACTTGGCTCTTGGACATCACAGGGTTCAATACCTCCTCCTTTGCTGTCCTTCAGGGAAACGTCATTTTCTAATCACCAGTCCTGCAAACGCACTTGGTCAGATCTGAAATTCCCCTCTTCCCATTTGGGGAAACGTCTTGCTTTCACACCAGTTTCTTGGTAGCACCTCAGTACCTTGCATGGTTGCTGTTGGTGTGTTTGTTCAGGTGGTGATAGAAATTTCACAGGACGTCCCCTGCTACAGCTGCCCCAGATAGAGCAGCTCCAGATTCCTTATTAGCTGTCCTGCTTCATCAGGGGGTCATCATCTCAGTCACTCAGATTTGGGACTAAGACCCTCCAGCGGGAAGAGAAGAAAGGAAGGAAGACAGAAAGAAACAGCTCTCTTGCAGTAGTGGTCACCTGTTGCCCTAGCAAGAGGAAAAATCTGCTTTCTGGGTGAGTATTTGATCCCCCTCTCCATTATGTTGTGGTGTCAGACCTGGCAGGACTGCTAGTGACCTCCAGGTTTTGGGCACCATTGTGCCTGGGGTCCCTGATGTGCATTGCAGCAGGGAAGTGGGTCTGCTAATCTGTGGCTCTGTGCTCTTGGTGGGTGTGGAAAGGGTTTTATGGCCTCTCCTGCACTGCACATCTTTTTTTTTTTTTGGCACTTCCCTAAGGGGGGATTGCAGGATAGACTCTACCAACCTGGTGTTTCTATGAAGCCCTGAGACTTCTCATTCTGGCCATTAACAAAATGCAGTTATGTTGAGTGTCATGTCCCTCTCTAGTGCTGTCATGGCAGTCCCTGTTACTGTCACCTGCATGGGCACGGGCAGGTTGAAACATGTTTAACGCTGCGTTGCCTCCCCAGAGCCAGAGCTGGTGCAGGCAGCTGGGAGGCAGGACAGCTGCCTGCACCCCACACGGTCCCCAGGAACGGGGCCACCTCACGAGGTGGCGCTCTCAAATCAGGAATACGAACCTGTCCCCAGCAGCAACAGGGCTCTGCATCTCAGCAACGGGCTTGTGCTTCCACAACCTCAATTAGTACGGAGACGACTCCTGATTAATTGTTAGGCTGGTGCTGGGGACTCCAGGGTGACAGTCCTGGGCTGCTGGTATCGGCTCACTTCATCACCTTGAGTAAGTGACCTCATTTCTTTGTGTACTGCTGTGTTGCCCTGTGCAAGGAGGGTGACTGTGGTGCTGTAGCTGGCACAGAGGGACATGACACTCATGAAAGCATGTTAGAGAACACACCTGAACTGTCCATGCACACAAGTAGGCCCTGGGGGGTCAAGTCCTGCCATGCTGCAAGGCACCAGCCATGCTGCATTAGTTCAAGTGGTTGAACCTGTTGACTTTGGGTGGTGTGCACGAGATGTATGTCCTCATGGTGACAACAAAGCCATGAGCCAGAAAATATCTGCTTATTCTAGTGGTTCCAGGCACAGCTGCAGGAAGGAATTATAGGTGACCCTGGAGAGGAGTAACTGTGATCACAAATTTATAGGGATTTGTGCTGCTAAGCCCGAGAGAGGAGAGAAGGCTGTAGAGGTGAGCTGGCGTGGTGGATGTCTCACACATGAAAGACTGAAAAGTCCTCAGGGAAAGGTTGCAACTGTCAAAAATATGTATTTTCTAGTTGGCAACTGAGGAGATGCCCAGTGAGACCCTCAGAGGCTGGTGTAGCTCTGCTGGTGCCCATATAGCTCAGGGCTAACCTCAGCAGGACTGTGCTGGTTTCTGCTGGGAAAGGACCAAGGCTGTGAGCAGGAACAGGCCTACCATGTGGGAATACACGGGGCCATTTCTATGGAGTCCCTCCCCAACAGGAGACCCCAAGAGGTCTGGCAGGATGCAGCCCCGTTGAGCCCGGCTGCTGCTTCCCAGGGTTTGCTTGGTGCATACACAAGCATTTCTGCCCTGTTCCTCATGCTGTAATTGCTCCTTGCAAAAGGAGCTCATGTGAGGTATGTGGCTATTATGGCTATAAAAAAAAAAAAAAAAAAAAAGGCTTAAAAGAAAGAGGTGGATGCATAAGCACAGCTCAGATTTAGAAGAGGGGTCAGAGAGGAGTGTGGAGTGGATGGACTCCTTGTACAAAGACAGGGCAAGGTTGCAACACCAAACATGTCAGAAGGACTTTGCTCCCTCTCCGTCTGAGCCCAAATTACCTGTATCCTCCATCCTCCCATGCAGGTGGGGAGCAGCCCACCCTCAGTAGACCTGAGGCCGCCTCTGCCAGCAGCAGAGCCTTGCACTCCTGGAGTGGTAAAGGGAGATGGGGCTGGGTTTCTTATCCTTGCCCAACATAAACTGGCCTGGCTCGCTGCAGCAGCAAAGTCCAAGGCTGCCTGACCACAGGGTCACCATCAATGCCTGTGGTCGCTTGGCCACTTGCAGCCTCCCTAGGCAGCCCAACCTGCCCCATTCGGTGCCGTGGGGAGGGTGGGAGTTGTTTCCCCCTCAGCTGCAGTTGGTACCCACTGACCCACGGCAGCTCCAAAAAACCTCTGCATTGTTTTTGGTCTTGGGTGATGCTCTACAACCCTTGCAAGCTGGGAAACTTCAGTATGAGGGGGCAGTACTAGCACCTTGCTTCACAAACCTGCTCTCCCACTACCACAAGTAAACATGCTCAGAGTGAGATTT
>VXBJ01005421.1:0-74344 GCA_013400055.1 Nycticryphes semicollaris | reverse complement strand
TTTTTTCTTCGCGAGGCTATTTAGCTGCTTGCTTAAGTACGGGTGGCTTTCTCTTGCGTGGGTGATGCTTCACGCAGTGGAGCGGGGCCGTGGGGAGCCCCCGTGGGAGCGAAGAGAGCCCCTCGGCCAGCGCGGAGGAGCCCCGCCATAGCAGGGTGGGCCGGGGAGGGTCGGGCCGGGCAGCCTGAACCTCCCTGCGGAGGGGTAGGGTGTTGTAGTGACTTTCAAATAATTTGCTTCTCCGAGCTCCTGCAAACACACGTGGGCTCTGGCTGCCGTGGTCCTGACACAAGCGGGCTGGCCGACTTTAGGAGTCCAGTTCCAGGATGTGCTGGGCTTTGGCAGGGATGCTGCCGGTCTGGGACCAGAGCCCCTTCAGGCTTCCCATGGCTTCCTGGAGGCTGCTGTCTGGGTCACTGAGGGGTGTTGCTTGCGCTGCCTGTTGCTTGCTTTTACTCTGTCTCCTGCCCTAGACAAGCTTGTATAACTTCAGCTGGTCTGAGAAGGCTTTCCTTGTGTATTAGCCTTGCTCCAGAGTGGTGGTGAGCATGGAGGTGAAAAGTTCAGAGGGCTGAGGAGGACTTTTGAAGGCTGTCACTTGGTGGATCAGACCTAAGTAATTGGCAGGATGTGGGCAGGAGTTTGGGTATTAAAGGGGCACTTTGAAGGCATCGCTTCTGGAGCAGTAGTTTTCTAGCTGTCTGCGTCTGCCTGAGCTGCTGTGTTTTCTGCCCGTGGAACAGCATGGGACTGCTGGGGACGGCAGCTTGTGGCTGAGCTGCCTTGTGCTCCTCCCTGGCTAGGAGATGAAAAATCTGGGAGCACAGGGAAGGGCTCACAGTTGAGGTTGTTTTCTATATCCTCCCTTCAGGAACTCCCTCGTCCGGTCTGCAGCCATGGCCACCTCGGCGAGTTCCCACCTGAGCAAAGCCATCAAGCACATGTACATGAAACTGCCGCAGGGGGAGAAGGTCCAAGCCATGTACATCTGGATTGATGGGACAGGGGAGCACCTCCGCTGCAAGACTCGCACACTGGACCATGAGCCCAAGAGCCTTGAAGGTGAGAGGGCAGGTGCAGGATTCCCAGCCCCTCGATGGTTAGAAGCAGCTGTGCTTGGCTGTTCAGAGTGAAAGTGCCTGTTGTGCCTCTTTGTGGCAGCAGAATGGTATTTGGGCAAAACACTGCCCCTCACCCCCTTCCACTTACCTCTTTCCCTAGATACCCTGGGGGGACATTCCCAGCTTTCCAGTTGCAGAGTTTCTGTGAGATGCCTGGGGTTGGGAGCCTGTCCCTGGCACTGCCCCCGCTGCAGAGGGGGCTGTTGGCAGGGTCTGGGGGCTGTTGGCAAGGGTTTGACGGCCCATTGACTCTCAAGTACACATTTTGGCCGGAAGTAGTTTGGCAGAAGAAAGTGGAGGGTAAAGAATGGAGCTATCCGGTGTAATTAAGAGCTTGTGTCCCTCAGAACAAACAGTCCCAGCTTACACAATAACAGCATTAGGATTTTCCCCAGGTTGCCATGGTGCTGGCTGGAGACAGTTATGAAATGAAAATACTGTGTGTGACTGAGCAGAATTATCTCCTTTTTTTTTTTTTTCTTGTTTTTCCTCTCCTTTCCCCTTTTTCCTCTAAGGGAGTGGTTGGCACAGCTCCTTCGAAATCTCTGTGCTTCCCATCCTCCCACTTTCCCCCCAGGATATGGAGGAGATAACTTTGCCCGGGTGGAGTTCACTGCTGCTCCTGCTGTGCTGTGGCCTGGAGGGCAGTGCGCAGCCAGGAGGGGTGGGTGAGGGGGCCAAGCTGGCTGTACTCTTCCTCCACAAGACTTCACATATACGTGATATGTTTTCCCATCTTCTCCAAGCCATGCAACACGGATAAGGATATTTCATGGCTCCTCTCCTTCCTACAGCTTGAAGATATCTCATGCTCTGCCCTCTCCCAGCTTGCCCAGCCACCTCTGTAAAGGGACTGGGTGCTTTGCTCATCCTGGTGGTTGTTGGGACATGGGAAACGTCCTCAGTGCTGCTTGGTTTGTTTGGGCTTGGCCAGCAGCCCAGCTCCTTGTGTTTCCCAGGGTGGCTGGGGAGTTGCACTCTCCTGTTTTTTCGCTTGTTTTGTGGTGGGGTTTATTTGTTGGGTGGTTGTTGGTTGATTTGTTTTTTTTTTTTTTGCTTCCCCCATTTGGAACAAAATCAGCTGAGCTGGGATTAAACCTATTGTAAGCCTGGTCTCTATAAGTATCTTCACCTCTAATATTGGAGGGTGGCAGGGAGCCCATCCTCCTGGTGACTGGGGGCTCTTGATCACTGTGGTTTGCTCCTCTCTCGCCTCCAGATCTCCCTGAGTGGAATTTTGATGGCTCCAGCACCTTCCAGGCTGAAGGCTCCAACAGTGACATGTACCTGCGACCTGCTGCCATGTTTAGGGACCCTTTTCGCAAGGATCCCAATAAACTAGTTCTCTGTGAGGTCTTCAAATACAACCGCCAGTCTGCGGGTGAGTGGACCTTCTCCTGGTGGAGATGCGGTTTCTGGTGGGGGCGAGAAGGGAGATCTATCCAAATGCTGTTCATGCCCTTAGTGTCACGCTTGATACAAAAATAATCCCTACCCTGAAAATAAAAGGCAAACAAAGTGCTGCTGGTGGAGACCTGGGATTTTTCACCAACACTGCTGGGACTCAAACTGTAAATGAAGTCAAAATGGGGAATGGAAGTGAAGAGGCTCATAAGCCTTGTGGTGCTTTTCTGTTCTAGAGACAAATCTCCGACACACCTGCCGGCGGATTATGGATATGGTGTCCAACCAGCACCCTTGGTTTGGGATGGAGCAAGAGTACACTCTTCTGGGAACAGATGGACATCCATTTGGCTGGCCTTCCAATGGTTTCCCTGGACCCCAAGGTAATCTTTTGGGAGCCTGTGCTGGACCAGCTCAGGAGCATTTGAACTGCCATCCATGTGATGCAGCTTAAGTGCTTTGGGGAAGCTGAAAGATTTGAGGTGTTTCTATAACTGACGGTGAACAATAGCAAGCAGCATATTGGCAGACAATAACCCATGAGATTAAGATCGTTGCAGAAAGGCTGAAATGGTGCTTGGCCACATCCTAATTTGCTGCTTGGTTAGTTAGTCTCAGTTAGTCTGCAGGTGACTTAAACTCATGCCCAGCATGGCAAAAGCATAAGCCCAGATTCTGAGGGACTCACTTTCCATCAGTCCTCTGCTCTGCTACTGCTTCCATGAAAAACAGTTTTTGTGGCTTTTTGACACACCTCAAGCCTTTGGAGAGTTCTTCCCTGTGTGTGCTCAGTCTTCACTGAATTCAAGCCTTTTTCCTTCTGGAAACTTATGTTCCCCTTGTTGTTCATCTGTGCTGTTGCAGGTCCGTACTACTGCGGTGTAGGGGCAGACAAAGCCTATGGCAGAGACATTGTGGAAGCCCACTACCGAGCGTGCCTTTATGCTGGTGTGAAAATTGGAGGAACTAATGCAGAAGTGATGCCAGCTCAGGTAAGTTGTTCTAGGTGCTTTGTAGAATGAGAAAGTACAGAAAAATCCCAGGCAGCAAGAGCTTTTGTGTCTGAGCCATGTAATTTAATCAACAATCTGAGCTTAAGGGGGTGGGAAGCATCTCACTACGATTGTTTCTGCACCACTGAGCCAGTGACGACTCCTCCTTGTAGTGGGAGTTCCAGGTGGGACCATGCGAAGGGATTGAGATGGGAGATCATCTCTGGATTGCACGCTTCATCCTCCATCGGGTGTGTGAAGACTTTGGAGTCATTGTGTCCTTTGATCCCAAACCCATCCCTGGGAACTGGAACGGTGCTGGCTGTCACACCAACTTCAGCACTAAGAACATGAGGGAAGATGGCGGTCTCAAGTAAGTTTTATTTGAGATGGACCAAGTAGTATCCGTTTGCTAGGCAGCAGGCTGGGCTTGGTAGCAGTGAGCTTTTTGCAGAGCTTTTGCCCACATGGGAAACGTCACTCTGGTGCCTGGCAGTATGTTTGAGCCTTTCTTCTGGATATTTTTTATTTAGTTTTATTTCATATAATTCTATACTCCCATCTTGGTGTTGGGTGGGAAATTCAGGTGGCAGTACAGCTCCGCCAGTATTGATGGAAGCATGGGTGGCCACGATGCAGCTATTCCTAACAGGCTTTCCAGCTCTTGATCTGCCAGTGCTACGAATGAACAAACTCAGGACAGAGCTTTTTTTTTGCATAACCATGATGAAAGAGAAAGACCATTTGTTTTTGTCTAGGTCAGGCTGTGGAAGCTAATGCCATGTTTTCTTAAACAACAAGATCCTGGACAAGAAGTTCCCTTATGGGACTAATGTGCAGAGTGCAGGCAAGGACCTTACAGCGCTGGGTTACAGTGGAGCTCTGTAAAGGGATTCCTCCTGGCAGCTGTGTTTTCTTGCCTTAATGTTAGTGATGCTTTGAGATAATAAGCCAACTCGCAACTGTGTTTTAAGAAATGTCTCCTCTGAGAGCAGGTTCCGCAGGGCAATGTGTCTGTGGGATTTGGCCATGAGTCAAACTGGTGGTGTCCCACACGCAGTACTGCTGAGGGACCTTCTCAGGCCATTGGGATCCTTTTACAAGAACCAGCCTGGGTCAGAAGTAGAAGTGGAACAAAGCCCTGTGTTGAGATGATCAGAAAAATGGGATATAGGGCATAGGCTTCATTGTGAAGTGACTTGGGGACAGCGATGAATCTGCTGTGGCTTAGATGTAACTGTCAAGAGTGGCTCAGCTTGTACTGTCCATCAGACACTCACTGTGTCTTCCTCCTTTCCTTGCTCCCTTCTCAGGCACATTGAAGAGGCCATTGAGAAGTTGAGCAAGCGTCACCAATACCACATCCGTGCCTATGACCCCAAGGGGGGGCTGGACAACGCCAGGCGTCTGACGGGTTTCCATGAGACATCCAATATCCATGAGTTCTCCGCTGGCGTGGCCAACCGTGGTGCCAGCATCCGCATCCCCAGGAATGTGGGCCATGAGAAGAAGGGCTACTTTGAGGACCGCCGGCCCTCTGCCAACTGTGATCCTTATGCTGTGACAGAGGCCCTCGTCCGCACGTGTCTCCTCAACGAAACTGGAGACGAGCCTTTTGAATACAAGAACTAAGTGGACTGCGCCCACAGACACCGCCTTCCCCCCCGCACTTACCACACCCCTAAACTTCCCTTCTAGATGTAATCCCAAGGGTACAAGATAACACTTTTTGTGTCTCAATAACTCTTGTTGTCCTGAGGTGGGGAGGAGGGCAACTTTAGTTTTATTGATGTCTGTCATTGACTCTTCAGAAGACAAGAGGAGGAGAGGGCGTTAGAGAACTTTTAACCACTGTTTTATTTTTTTGTCTAATTCCTGTGTACATCTGATGGGATTTGGTAGCTTCCAGGGACAGACTGCTCACACAGAAAGCCAGTAGGTAAGTGGAAAACTTAAAACTATAGCTGACTCCCCCTAAGAGTCAAAATTTGGGGATATTAGCCCCACAACTGGCTCTCTGCAGACAGGTGGTTCTCTAAGGTTGGTGCCCTTCTGTGGAGAAGGGAAGACAGCAGCTGTGATGGAGCTCTGCATGCTCCTGCCTGTATGGTGTGATGGGGAGATCTGTACCCTCTGGCCACTCAGGTTTCTGGGAATCTTCTGGCATTGAGCTCAGCATAGAAGTGTTGAGGAGAACTGGCTCTGTCACTGGAAGTCGACTGGTTTCTGGCTCATAACACAGAGTGAAGTAGTATTTTTCTATTTAAATATAAAAACAACAAAAAAATTATATATGAAAGTGGCTTTTTTATTAAAAAAAAAAAAAAAAAGAGAGATGTTCCAATAACTCACCTGGCTAGAGCAGGCAGAGCTCCTGAGGATGCTGTCGATGGGCCTCCAGGTGGGACCGAGGGTGACCTTAGAGGGCTTGGTGGAGGAGATCTGGATGAGATTTGTTTCAGTGTGGAGTGGAGCTTGTAGGAGGTGGTTCCCAGACCTGGGAAGCCCGCAGAAGCATTTATCACTGTAACTCAAGTAGCTGCAGTGCACTCATGAGTGCATTAGATGAACAGGAGGAAGGTGTTCTGAACTAGGAGTTGAAGTTGACTGGTCAACTTAATTGTGTTCTGGACAGAGCTGTGGCTGCCTGCCATCCAGCTGTGATGAGGGCTAGGAGAAGGGAGAGGCTGCTTCTCCCTCCTGGCGAGCCCTGACACCTCCCAGCTCATGCTGGGGCGTTCAAACGTTCCGGGATTTTACACTTGGGTATCTTAGGTGGTGCCAGTAATGTTCTGTTGCATTTGGACTTCTTCTGAATAGTTTTTCTTTTTTTTTAATAAAAAAAGAAAAAAAGAACAAAACCTTAATTACAACTTCTGCCTCTTTTGTGTGATACATCCTGGCAACTTCTCTTGTATGTGTGTTGCCTTCACCCTTTGAAGGGAATTGGATCCTGATAGTGGGTAGGCTTTGGTTTCTCATTTGTGGGGTGGGTTTCTTTTAGTGCAGGAAGCTTTCAATCCCTGCATGCTCTCCAAGAAATGGGATTTTGATTCTCTGGTGGGTCTAGCTGTGACTGGAGTGGGGTTCTCTTGGTACAGGAAAGGAGCTGGGCTTGTGGGTCTCCATAGGGAGGGTTATGGGGTAAGCACAGGTGTTTGTGCATTGCTCCAGCATCCCCCATGCAAGTTCTACAGTATGCAGAAATCCCACAGAAAATAAAATTCCAGCACACTTTAAGAAAAAAACAAAAGGAGCTTTGTGGAAGAGGACCATTTCCCCCCTCTCTATGGAGAAAATGCTGCTCAACCACCTTTAGTACAAAACCAGGCATTTAGAAAACTAAGCAATGTAATAGGAATGTGTCATATTGCTTCCCCAAGTCTTTATTTAGCTTGTGATGCTATTTCCTAGCTCCCCAAGAGGTACCTTCTCCTAGTGTGGACACTTTAACCATTCCTGTCTTTAAATAGGGATTAATGACACACAAGCATCCACCAGGGCTAATAGGGCAGTTCCTGCCATCATCTTTTTATTAACCAAATGGTATTTTGCATTTCCCTTCCTGGGAACATTCAAGGCAGCGCCTTTGTCCTCAAGGCCCCAGAACTGCACTGCCTCTCTGTGCCTGTGCTGGGGAGCCCCACAACAGGGTGGAGTGTCACTGGAGCAGAAGCAAAGCAGACACCATGTCCTTTCCTCTGACCATGGCATGACCATGAGGACTTTGGCAGGAGCAGGCTAGTGCAAATGGAAGAAACCCATGCTGTTCTGGAGGCCAGAAATGTTGGGGTTTTTTGCTGATTTGGGTGTGGGTGGGAGAAGGGCACTACTATTCTTCCTGACTTCCAAAAAAACGTTACAGAGGAAAAAATGGGCTACACCTAAATTAAATTAAATCTGTCCTTGCAGGGGCTGCTGAGAGGATGCCACCTCCAGGCCAGCCATCAGGTTGATAATGGGAGCAGGCTTCAGTAATTTGCTTCTCTAGCTTCCTTGAACATAAATTCGGGACAGGAGTTTAACACTTAATGTTTCCTCTTGTTCTCATCTGAGAAAGCATTTATGCACTCACTTCACAACTATCCAACTGAAAACAAGGTCAAAACACAAATGCAGTGCTGCAAAATGTTTTTTCAGATGATTATTAAAAATATATGTTAAAAAATATTATAATGAGCCAGAAAGGAAGACCCTTCCTTTACTCTAGACACTGTTTTCTGACAACTCCTTGCTGAGTTTGCTTTGCAGTTACATAGAGACTATGTAGGGTCGAAAGGCCACCTCTTAAGGCTGTGGAGCTCTTGCAAATTGAGCCTGAAGTTTCCAGAAGCTGAATTTATTGCGTATGAACTTATATAAAACATTCTGACTTTTAATCTTAGCCTTCCAGGAGAAAGCAAATCCCCTTGTTCTGTTTACTCACACATCGTTAAAAACATGAACAATCACTGAATACATTAAAACACCAGTATTGGTCCCAGTGGATTTGCTAGGCACATCGGAGCAGCAGGAACCTCTCTGAATGAAGCAGTCCAAAATAGAACCAGCTTTTTGAAGTGCCTGTTGGTTTTACTCCCTTTTAATCAAACACCAGCTTCAGAGACAAGGCTGCTCCAAAACGATTAATGTATCTGTTCACACACCAGGCTTTTCACCATAACTGAATTTTAAGGCCATCAAAATAAGATTAGCCACAGCTCCCTAAAAATATAGCCTGCAGCAGCTGAGCTAATTGAGATCACACTTGCAGCACCTTTTAAACACTGGGCTGTGCCAGCCCAATTACCGGGAGGACATGAGGGCTTTCCTCTTCCTGAAAAGCCTAATGAATTAGGTGTGTCTGGTTGGGTTTCTTCTACCTGTCCACAATTTGACAGTGCCCTGATGCTGTTCCAGTATCCNTTTTTTTTTCTTTTCTGTCTTTTACTGCTATTTGATCTTCCTAGATTACCCTTTTTGGTAAGTCAGCCTTTGCATGCTTATGTTGTGGTTGTGACAACCTTTCCCTTCTGGAGTACAGCTTCTGTAGGAGAAATCAGCCAGACTTAGGTGGGTAAGGATTTGCTGAGCTGTCATTTGGATGCTGTTACCTGTGGGGCAGAGAAGCACTTCTTGCTGCTAGGCAAAATTGCTTTTATTTCTCTCAGTCTATGTTTTTCCCTTTTCCTGGGATGTTGACATTGGCCTGTATGACTCTCCTGCATGGTCATACAGGATGGTCCCAGGAAGGCAGCCAGACACAGACTGCCAGGAGGTGGTTTGCATAGCTCTCCAAGAGCCTCTGTTTGTGCTTGAACCTCTGTTATCAGAGCAGCCCTGCTTTGCTCTCTTGAAATGCCTCCTGGAGGTGCAGCATCTCCTCCAGTGTGGTGTTCGGAGAAGTCCCAGCTGAGATTTATGCTTGCTGTTCATCAGCTGCGTTGTGGGCTGGTGCAGAGAGGTAGAAGAGAGGCTGCATGTCCTTTGCCCTCTTGCAGGAGGTCACAGTAAGAAAGGTGTGTGGGACTCAACAGGGCTGGAGCCCAGCCTGTGGGCAACAGGTCAAGCGTCACCAGTTGGTAGTTTCTTGTGTGACCAAAATGAGAAAAGTGGTGGGACTAGGAGGAGAATCCTGACATCACTGAATTTGGCTTCAGCTAAGCCGGGATTTCATCCCACTTGTTCAGTTACTGATTAAAACTGAGGACAGATGCTTAGGAAACAAGTGGGAGCTCTTGATGGGAGAGTAGAAGATATTCTTAGGTCTGCCTTGTTTCCTGAGCCACATGGATGCCAGGTCAGGACTGGAGTGGCTTATGAGTTGGTCCTCCTCCCATGAGCGGTTCTCCTGGTTCTTCAGCTGGGACTGAACAGCCATATGCAGTGGCCAGTTCCACTGTGCTGACTCCTGTGGCTTTTAAGTTGAGTCCTGACTCTGCTTGCTGATAAAGGGGCAGGTCGAGAGGTGAATAGCTTTTCCTGTGGCCATGTAGGTTATAGGGAGTATCTGAGTCACTGAGTAATGATCCTCCTGAATGCCCCAAGGTGTCACTTGTTAATTGCCTGCTTCATGGAGAAACAGTGATCTCAGTTTGCTCTTTATGACTCTGCTCTGAGCCAGTACTGGGTATTTTGGGACTGTCCCCCTCGCTTGTAAAACAACCTTTGATGAGAACATGCCAAGAAGGACTCTGGACCAACCCAGCCCTGTTGCTCTCTGAAGCATCTCCAGGGGCTTCATCCCCAGTGGGAGATGATTTGGACCAGAACCTCTCCTAGTTGCTTCTGGAGGTGTCTGGCCTGTGTTTGAAAGGAATGAGATCTGGGTACTGGGTCCTTGTTGTGGGTCCCCAAAACCTGCAGTGGCCTTGCTCACAGAGCACGCATGGGTTGACCTCAATGGAAGCCTGCCTGTCTGGGGAGAAAGGGGAAACCCAGGGTCAAAGGGAGAAATTAGGGGGGAAATCCATATTCTATGACTCCAGAATGAGCACCAGGGCTGCGCTCTTTACAGTCTTGTAGGAAGACTGAGCCTTTTGCCTCTCCTAAGCCTCCTCCATCACTGCTCTTTTCCTCTCTTCCCTGATGTGATGGTGCAAGACTGCTGCGTGTGCTAGGGTAGTGGTCAAGGTGGGGCAGCGAGGCTTCACCTCAGCCAAAAAAACTTCTTTTTTTTTTTCCTGTTTGTCTTCTCTATCCTGGCCTGCCCAGAGGCTGGCACAGCCAGGCTAGTTCTCTTTCATAAGCTGCATTATGTAAGCCATGTCTTGAGTGGGGATGCAGTGCCAACTTGGACTCTGCAGTGGGAAGGAGCCACATTCCTCTGCCGCTGGGTTTAATCCCTGCCTCCAGTCACAGCTGGTTTGCTGGGAGGAATCAGAGAGCTGTACCAAGGCTTCTAATCCCTTGCCCCAGGTGGAGCTAGTTCATTTGTGCTGGAGCCCTACTTTCCTTTGTCAACAGGTTATGCCCATGACTTCTCTTAGCAAGCCCTTTCCTTGGCTGCTGGGAGGGTTGGCCCAGGCATGCACACCACGCACTTTCCTCCCCTCCCCTTGTTTGTTGAACTCTGTGTGCTCTGTGGCTTAGGTTGCACTTGCTTGGAAAGGAAGGGGGTGGGTGGAAATGGAAGTGAAGACTTCTATAATTCTAGCCTAAAAAAGCAATGGCAAAGGTAAGTTTCCAGGCTGGCATGGTGAGCAGGTAGACTTCAGAGCCTGGGGAAGACCGTGCCTGGTGCCAACAGCTTCTCTCTCTACCTTACTGCTGACTGCCCTCCTGGGGTGCCACATCTGTTGGACATAACACTTGTCCCACCAAGGATCTGGGGAAGCCATGGAGATCCTGCAACCCAGGGGTCTTGTGACACCAGCCTGGCTGGGTGTAGGATGCAGGACAGCAATGAGTGCTTGGCAGGGCATTTGTTGGCTCCCCAGCAGCCTGAACCAGCTGCCTTCATGCCCTGTGCTCAGGATCAATGATGTCCAGGACCCCATTTGACTGGGCACAGGCAGTGTGTGTTCAGAAGGAAAAGGTCCTCTTTCTCCACTCCAGTTTTAGATGAAGCTGACAGCACCAATGGTTTCTTACATTTTCACATCCTGTGGGAGGATGAAGCACTAGACTCCACAATTTTTGCTGGCAGCTTTCCCCAGTGCCAAACATGCTGTTAAAATGAGAATTATTAATCAGATACAGGTTTAGGCTTCTTTTTCTCATCACAAAGCTGGGTGGCTCAAGCCCATCCATATGGCTTGTGGAGATGCTGAGCAGCTGGCTGAATTGCCCAGCTGCTTCTGTCCTGAGCCAGAGCTTGGCCAAAATGCCTAAAATACTGGAAAAGCAAGTGAGTAGGATCCTCCTCCCCTACTGAGTTGAACGCGTAGGTTTCTGCAAAGCATGCTGGCCAGCAGGTATTTGGTAAAATCAACATTTGTTTCAACCACAAAAAGCAATATGTTCAACACCTCTCTGTTTAGGGGGTCCTGAGCAAGCCACCAAGTTCGAGGTTGGAATAGCTCTGCCCAGGGCTATGTTGTCCGGATGCTGTTTCCACTTAGGAAGCTGCCTGGGAACAGCTGGGCTTAGAGATGGGCTTAGCCTGTCTCTGAAACTTGGAGGCCGGGGCTTCAGCTGGCTGAATCACCGAAAACTATGTGCTTGCTCTGAAATACAAGATATTTTCAGACTATTTTCCACCCAGACAGATAACACATGCAGGGTGATTAACTGGCTACATTTTTTCCACCTCTCCTTGTGGCTGACTCTCCTGGCAAAATCTCCATCCGCTCTTTAAAATGCTTTCACTGTAACATGGATGCCTTCCCTTCTGGCAAATAACTGTGCCAGTAATCAGCGGGTGACACTGTCACCATGGGCTGTAGACCTTTGAGGAAGCATTTCATTAAGAGAAGAGATTGCTTTGGTGTGGATTTTTTTAATCTGTAGTCTCTCTAGGATGAAGCAAGCTGTTTGTGAAGCTGGCTGGGGAAGGAGGTGGTCGCTGGCAGGACTGTCCTGCTCACCATTTTGGGGCTGTGCAGAGAGCTGGGGGTGTGCCCCCTGTACCAGGAGGCAGGGATGGTGCATGTATGGTGGTTTGGGACCATCCTAAAGATTTGTGACATGCTAGCAGTCTGTGCCATGGAAATGTCCTGCCCAGAGTGAGGTGTTTCACCTTGGTCATTTGGTCTGTGTTTTTGTGGGGAGAGAGAGCAGAGTTGGCAATAGGGCTATCCTACTCTCAAAGTGCAAGCCTGTGCATGGAAAACCCTACTCACACCAGCTTCTCTGCACAGGGTAGAGTATACCTCAGAAACAGCAAGGAATAAAAGGCAATATCCAGGACTCCACAGAATGTGTCCACCTGGTTTGTACAGGCAACTGAGAACAGAAGGAGTTGAATACAGCCTGAACAAGTCATACTGCAGCACCCCTCTGTACAGAAGCCAGGCTTTGGCATAATAGGAGCTGAAGTGAATCACTCCTGTGAGCCGCCCATGGTGGCTCCAAAGAACCCAGGAAGGAGTTAGCTACCCAGTTTGAGCCTGAGCATGGGTAGGCATGCATCTACACGGTTCCTCTTGGAATAAAAGCCAGCCTTTCTCCATGTTGTGTCTTGCAAAGAGGCAGCCGGGGCTTGCTGGAGAAAGTCATGAAGCTTGTAAGATGGGAGCTTCTGCTGGGAGATCTGGTCTCTGTAAAGTGAATCTCTGCAAAGGTTGGGTGAGGGAAAGGCAGTAATGCCACATGGGTTCTGCACAGCACCTGCAAGACCAGGGTGAATAGGTTTCTAATGGTCTGTAGCGGAGCTGGATCACTCCCAGGGTGCCTGTGCAAACAGCCTGTGATACGGTTGTCATGGGACATCTTGGGTGGGAGCTAGTGACAGCTTAGCCCGAAGAGCTCATCTCCCTCTCCTATCCAGCCAGTGGAAACTGCTCACATGAAATCTAAAGAAAACACCGCAATTCTTGTCTTTTTGTTGTGAATAATGTCAGGCCTTTTTTCTGTGTGCTATTGAAGCAGCAGCTGTATTTTAACCAGCTGGCAGCGCTCTGGGAGGAGATCAAGTGTTCTTAGGAAAGTTGGGCCAGATCTATGGCTGGTGGAAATCACTGTAATTCTGTTTGACCTCAGCGCTGAGCTGCTTTATACCAAGTTTGAACTGGGCTCCCAGACCAAGGCTTTGAGGGATTTTCCGGGGAGGAGAAGTGCTCTTTGTAGAGGTGAAACAGTCACAGTGTTTTTAGTGATGTCTGCTAGAGCAGGAGGATGGGGATCTCTGGCAGTGGCTGCTGCTGGGCAGGATTTTGGTTGTGTGGGGAGATCTCCAAGCACTTGCTGTTGGATGGTCCTCTTCTGAAGCATGCAAAAAACAAAAAAAAACCCAAACAAAAAAAGACTCTTCTGTGTCTGGGATGCCTGGAGCTGTGTATGTATTGCTACACTGTGCCCATGCATGCTGCAAGACCAGAGCACCATCCCTGCCAAAACATCCAGCCCTTCTGGGAAGGGTCCACAGCACCATGTGCTTCTCCCACAGGATACGCTGTGCCTCCCTCTGCCAGGTACCACGGGGCAGGTGCCAGCCCTTCCTCTGGGCTCGGGAACAGCTTGTTTTGAATGTCAGTGGCACGGAAAGCAGAGAAAGCAGGAGCAGATGTGTGTGTGGGCACTGCTGGCCCGTTTCCCTGGCACAGGCAGGAGTTGCTCCTCTGGCACTGCTGCCTGCAGGCACCTGCCCCTGTGCTACTGACCCCCAGGACATGCTGGACCCCCTGTATCAGCACTGCCTGTTGCTCTCAGCCAGACCACTCTCCTTTGCACAGGGGGTCTTGGGCAGCAGAGCTGCTCTGTTTGCTGGATTCATTAAAATAGTATCTCCTCTCGGTGCTCAGCTCAGCCGTCCCATCCTTTGCTCTGCCTGTCTGCTAATGGGTAGCTCAGCGAGGCAGTGGGATGAGAGGGATATGGGGGAATAGAGAGGAGTTGGAGACGAAGAAATATATTCCAATGAGAAGTGAGATTTGTTGGTGGGTTGGGTTTTTTCCTTGGGCCTTTATTTTTGTATTTTAGGAATGACGAAACATGCAACCCTTCTTTTTAATAAAACTCTGGTTTTATTTATTTTAAATTTTTTTTTTGCTGCACCCATGTCTGCTACATTCAGAGATTTGGCTCTTAGTCCTGAGGGACTGTGTGGACTTTTGCTGTCAGAGGCAGTATGTCCATCATCCTGTTAGGATCAGAGCTTTTTCTCTGCTTTGCACTTCCCTCTGCCCCTCATTGAAAGAACAAATGTCTCTGTCCCGGGCATGCCAACCTGGGCTGGCTAGTTCCAGCTTGCTACTTCTGTGGAAACTGTGGCTGCTTCTCTGGAGCAGCATGGATGTGACCTGAGCACAGCAGTGATGGGAGCAGCCAGGATGAGAAGGCAGTAGTGAATATAATCATGTCCATGGGTGGCCTCTTCTGTCTGATTTTGTTTCTCTTTACTAGGAGCTGAAGAGGGTTTATTGCATCGCACATTTCTGCTCTATCTCTCGGGTCTGTTGGGTGTGCTGGGCTTATGACTCATTTGCATGGGTGCACTTTTCCAGTGCTGTTGACATCTGCTGATCTCAGATTGCTTTCCAACCCTTAAACCTTATGTGGCAAGAGAGAACTGAAGGAGGGGAAGGTACCTCATTAATTTTCACTCCCCCCTGCATCCTTCCCATCTCTTTCCTCTTGCAGAGACAGGGAGGAATATTGTTTTGCTTGCCCTAGGGGGAAATGAGATGCTATTTAATTGCCTACCACCATGTAGCATGTCTGGTGGAGTCAGGGGGTAAAGGATGCTGTGCTTGGCTGTCATTCCATGGCATTTCAGGAAGGATGGTGTACCCTGAATTGCAGACAAGCCTGTGTCAAGGCTGCCTCTTCATTTGGAATGGCAAGTTGTGTTCCTCCTAGCTGTCTGGATTACCACTCGGAGCAGCCGAGTCCTCAGTGCTGGTCACAGTGAGCCTGTCTCCTGTTTCTGCCTTTGCCAAGGCAAGGCCACCAGACTTATCTAACCAGCCTTCTGTGCAGGCTCCCAGCTCAACCTCCTGCCTGCCTTGGTCTCATGGCTTGCGGGATGCTTGCACAGGGTCCAGTCTGGTCCCTGCCCTCCCTGGGTGGCTGCGGTCCCAATGGAGGGAGGCTAAACACAGGGAAGTTCCCATAGAAGGAGGACTGGGTATTACTTAGTAATGAGGCCAGGCAACGGGTGAGCTTGCTTCTACAGTCTGTCGTCAGCGGGAGTGATGAAATGATTAACTTGGTAGGAGGTCAGGGAAGAGAGGACGCCTGGAAGACGTCTCTCACCCTCTGCTGGAGCGAGCACTTGTGAGCAATCAGCCGTGTGCTGTGTTTTTAACCAACACCAGCACACAGCATTCAACCCTTCCTATGGTTCCTCCTAACCACATGTCTCCAAGATGGCACCAACCCTTGCTTCCTCATGCCCACCTGTGTGTGAGATGGGCTGAGCCCCAGGCATGCCCCTACTTCCATTTACAGCTTTGGGTAGAAATCAGCCTCTGCAGGGTAAATTGTGCCCCAGGGAAGCCATGCCCTTTGGGGTTTTGGTCATTTGTTTTGGGGTTTTTGGGGGACTGGTGCTATTTTTCAGGAGCATAGCAGAACGCTGCTCTGCAAAGCAGCACCATATGTAAAAGCAAAAGTGAGAAATAGGACATGTTTTCAGCATCCCAAATATATCGAGGCCAAAGACAGTTGCTAAGGAAAATAATGGTTATTGGTACCTCCTGGACTGCCAGTGCAGCCTGGGATCTGAACAGCCACATGGTGCACAACCCTGCTGGGTCCAAGCTTGGCTTTTGCTGCTCTCCTGGGCACAAGACAGGGACAGCCAGAAGCTGGGCTGCCTCAGGAGCTTGTTCTGGTGTGAGAGGCATAAGCTTCCATCCTGGACCACCTCACAGTTTCCAAACCACCTGACAGTGCCGAGAGTAGCCAAGCAAAACTCAGGCAGCAAAGTCTTCCACTGATGGATGTCTTCTTTCCTTTCCAATGCCCCAACTGATGTTTTATAGGAGCTGCAGAAGTTTAACATCCGAGGGTCGTTTTTTTTCCAGTTGGGCTTCCTCTAAGCAGGGAGTTGAGAGTGTGGACAAAGAACATGACGATATTCTAAAATAAGAATTATTTTGCTGTAGCTAAATCCAGCTATTCTGCCAAATGGAGATTTGTTTCTCTATGAGATCATCTGCCAGAAGACAGACTATGCTTTCCGAGCAGTAGCAGCATTGTTGTGGCTTCTGGGCTGTTTTCAGGTGATGGGCCAGGCAGCATTTGCCAGGAGAAGTAATGCTTCTGTTAGATGTGCTGGATTGGTGGAAATAAAACAAGCGACTGCGTGGTACGAGGGCAAGAAAACAAGAAATGTGTAAGCAAAGACATGACCAGCTTCAAACTATGCATGTCCCTTGGTTTGAAGACTTCTTGCTCCATCTCACACCTAAGATGGATTTGGGCCAGCATCTCTCTGGGGTTTTCCTAGCTGTCTTGCTAGAAGAGAAATCCTTTCTGTACAAACTTTAAGTGCTCAACACCTGTAGATTATCCATCTTAACTTGCCTATGTAAACAAGGCTGAAAGAGAAAAGATAAAATGCATACAGTGCTTTTCATAGCTTCCCACCCCATGGCACTGGGGAAAGTGCGTACTGGGTGGGAGGTGAGCCTGGCTCTCGGGGAGACAGATGGAGATGGGGACGAGCCTGGAAGGATTAATCCAGGAAGGATTAATGCAAACACCTGGTTGAGCAGATAGTGGCTGAATCCTGCCTTGATCACTCCTGGCTCCCCTGCTCTGGTCCTGGGTTGGTATCTGGGGAAAGGCTGAGGGGGGGAAAGAATCGAATCCTGTTGCGGTGACGCAGCATCCCGGAAACACTGCTGGAGGTTTTCTGTGGAAAGGTGACTCCACCTTGTAGGTGTCACACCAGGGCTGGGGTGAAGCAGCAAACAGGCAGAAGAAACAAAGATGCCTTTGTCGTGGTTCCCATGCCCTGTAGAACTGCCTGGCCCCATGCCAGTGAGGTGCCTGGCCTGTTAGTGACAGGAGAAGTTTGGGGGAGTCTGAGTAGCCGAACTTCCCAGACCTGAAATTTGGTGGAAGTTGTGCTCTCACCTGGAGATGCAGCTTCCCACCCAACACCAGACTAATGGGGCTCAGGCAGGGTAACCCCTAAAACTGCCGATGAGGCTGGCACCTTCCTTCCCAGCCCACCCTGATGTGGCAGAAATGCTCATAGCTGGGTGGGTGGCCCCTTCACATACATGGGTGCAATGCCCGGGGTGGCCTTGGTAGGCAGGGGGGTCCAGGAATGCTGGTGGAGCGGGCAGACAGGCTGCTGCCAGGAGCAGGGTGAACATCAGTGCATGCGGCTGGGCAGGTTGCCAGCGTGATGCTGCCTCTAATCACCATTGCCATCACTCTGACCTTGGCCAGAGATGGCCTTTCTGCTGGCTTGGGCCAAACCAACCTCCACCACGCAGGGCCAGCCCCTCATCAGGGTGAAGGGGAAGCTTGGGGACCCATGTCCCCAAGCACGGGTGTCAGGACTATGTTGTTTGCTCTGGAAGGGGGATAGATGATTCCCTCCAGGTCTAGGATGCACCCCTAGAAATGCCAAATTCTACGCTGGTGATGGAAAACTTCCATCCCTTGAGATCTCCAAGTAGCTTGTTGCACCAGCATGAAACTCATTTAAAATCACCTCTTTTTTGGGGGTAGAAGAGGATGCATCCATCTTCATACGCATGTATTTTCTCTGGTTCATCACCGCAGGGCAGGTGGGAAGCAAGATCTGTTTGTACATATACTCTTCCCCATGATGCCATTTGTGTCACACATTGCTGCTCCTGTTTTGGAAAACCCCTGGGACTGTGAGAGTTAATTCTTCATCCCAGCTGCTTTCCTCCTAGAGCTCAGCAGGAAGAGGGATTGTGCTAGGCAAGGGGCACCACTGCGTAGGGGGAGGAGAAAAAAGAAAAGGGTTCGTGTTCAGACCTTTTACCTAATTTCCAAAGGTTCAGACCTGAGGGCCATAGCAACACGAGCTGCTGGCGGTGTGATTGGAGGCGGCAAGCTGTGCTGGGCTGCCCTCCCAACCAGCATCCTTGCTGATGGGATGCGGCCGGTGTTGAGGCCAGTGTTGGCTTTCTGCCTCTTCCCCTCAGCCACGGGATGAGCTCGAGGCAGGCAGCTGTGGGGTTTAGTTTTGTTTTTTTCAGCTGATTGCCTTTGCTCAGTTCATATGCGTTTTCCTTGGTTTCAAGGAGTTGTTTAAAAAGTTCTCGGCACTTGTGAAATCAGATGGCATCCAGGAAGGGCTCTTCTCATGAAGACCTGCCTAGAAATTAATAGGGTGGTAAACCCCTAAAAAGCTGTCATATGTATTTGTATAACCATTTAGAAATGAGAGGGGATGGTACTTCGCAGCTGCAGAACAGTTTGGCCCAAAGGAGCTTCAGTCCAGCAATAATTTCCTTTAACCAAGGTCAAAAAAGCCTTTGCAAAAATATTAGAGTTTCTTACAAAGCAAGAGTAAAAGACAATACAGACTGCAAAACATCCTCATTATACCCATAGCTTGCTAGTTGTCCATTTGGCTTTATTAGTGTGGCTCAGCCATTGAGTTTATCTCTAAGCACAGTCCATCCTGGAGAAACATCACACAGTCTCTGTGAGGAAAAGACCTGATGAAACTTGGATGTAGGTTGTCTGAGCAACAACCTCTTTCTTTGGTGGCACTGTCACCTTTTATTCCTTGGTAACACTGCAGAGCTGATGCAGCCGTGGTCTCAGTTTCTGCAGGTCATTGACATCCAATTGCCTGCAACACATCCAGAGCTGCTCTTCGGAGCAGAATTGCATTTTAACCTGAAGATGTGAGCATTTCTGACAGTGCTGAATCTGTTAGAGAAAGGAAGCAATAAGTAGTTAAAGGCAAAAGCACTTGCTAGGGAAAAGACAGGGATTGTAGGAGCAACTGAATTAATTTAAATAGAGCTAACCCATGCTCCCTAGATCTTCAGGGTCATGCAAAGGTTCAGCAGAGCAACTTTGATTACATCTGTGTTGCAGTTCTCTCATGCAGCAGGCAATGTCTTCCTTTGGTCCTGCTTCCTTGAAGAGCCACAAGTTTAGCAAAGTATATGCTTAAGCAACTCACTGATTCCACTTAATTCCAGGTTCTCTTTGTCACCAGGAAAAGTTTTTCAAGGTGAAGCTGGATGCATTTCTGCTCTTCTTAGCCTCTGCATGGCAGTGCGTGTTTACAGTTCCTTTCCTTGAGAGGAGTATCTATTTCCTCGTCTGTTATATATTTATCTTCAAGTCAGAAATAGTATTGAAGAAAAAGGTCGATATACTCCAGACAAAGCTACCTTTGTGCTTTCTGGAGATGTACTGTGCTCTGAAAGCTTTCTGAGCATCCCTGTAGCATTTGAACTCTGCCACAGAGCAGTGAAATACAGTTCATCCCTAGGGAACTGTGTGCTTCCGCTGGATTTTGATAAGCCATAAAACTGGGCATTCAGCTGTTTGCATTATTCTCGTACTCCAATTTGCGCATAAAAGAATTTGCCACTTCAGTCCATTCAACTTCAAGAAGTTCTATTGTGATACCTGATCTAGGTGTTCCTGCTCCAGCAGGGATTGGACTGGATGATCTTTCAAGGTCTCTTCCAATCCCTGATATTCTGTGATTCTGTGATTTCTGTTCTTAGGTGCCCTCTGAAAGTAAGGCTGTCTCTTTACCCACATCCTAGTCCATTATTTATCATCCAGCCAGTGGTCACGTACAGCAGCTCTCAACAAATCCAGAGGTCTCAATTTGAGGCTGAATAGCTTTTTGGGGAAAGACATTGCACAAAATAAGTTATATGAAATGACCTTGTGTCATGTTATATAGGAGTGATTCCCCACCGTTCCCTGTCTCTCCCACTTCATTTATAGGATACTTCTCATACACCACTGGATTTGTGCAGAAAAGCCTTGAAAGCTTGGAGCATCTCTCTTTTCCTGGGGGTACAAGCCTGCAGGCGCATTTCCCTTGCAAGCACAGAACAGACAAGAGCTGGATTGCTCATTTGCATTCAACTTTCTGTTCTTAAGGAATCGCTGGAATATGAATAGGATCCTTATCAAACCAGGTTCATCCAAAGGACAAGGCCATATTAATTGTTTGCAGAACTCCAGCAAATAAACAGCATTCGTCCTGATTCTTTCTTTGCTTGCTTTAACTCCAATGGCCAACTCANCCAGGTGGTAAGATCAAGCACTATGGAAACAACTTCTGGCTGGAGCCTTTAAATTACATACTTGGGAGAGAAAAAAAAGTGCCTATCACGTCTAGGGTTGTAAATGTATTGGGGAGACATGCTGTGAGCGAGGCCTTTTTCCTTGAAGCCATTTACCATGCTCTGGAGTAAGGTGTGGAAAATGGATAGCAACAGTGATAAAACAGGAGTGTGGGGCTTGGCTCCCTTCCCAGGCAAGGACTGGCATCTTAAAGCTTAAGAGCTGGAGTACAAGAGGCCAAAAGCCTTTCTGTGGCCCAGGAAAGAAGCACGTGACACCAGGCATGGCCAGAGCTCTCAACACCTGACATGTCTATTGCTTCTGGAAAGTCCTCTGTGGTCAAGCTGGCCATCTGCCTAAGGAGGAGAGAAAAATTTGCAAGCATCTTCCCTTGTCTCAATGCAGAATGAATGGCCAAAAAACTTTGTTATTGCAACCAGACTACCTTGTCCAGTCATTGCTGCTCTCTGGAGCATGTCTGGGTGGTTTCTTTGCTGATGGGCAGCCAGGGGTCTGCATCATGAAGCGCATCGCTTTGGGGGCTGGGAGGCTGAGCCTGTGGGAAAGGAAGGGTGTCTGCTCGGCACACTGTGTGGCAAAAGCTAGTGTTGATGCTGGCCAGGCTGTTGTCTCACCAGAAGGGCTCATGTCTGCAAAATTTCAATCTAGGGCTAAATTTAAACACCAAAATGTAGTGTTTAGAAGCCCAGAGAATAGCCTAGCGCTCGTCTCCAGTGGCTGTCTCTAGCCAGCCCTCCCTTTGGCAAGGAAGAAGCTTTTGTTTTCCTAGGACTCCAGTCCAGCTTGGAATAATAACACCAGCGAAATCCTCCCTGCCCCAGCACAATGAAGCTGTGCTCTCAATTCCCAGATGTGCAAGAGGGAAGTGCCCAGCGTGTCTCTTCCTGATGCTTCCCTTCCAGATGTGGAGTGGCAGGGAGCTGGAGGCAGCATGCCACTGGCCAGGAAGAGGGCTGGGGAGCAGGCAGTGGAGTTTTCCCCTGGTAACCCTATGGGTCTTGCTGTTCACAGCTGAGGGAAGCAGTGTGGGCTGCCCTGCCAGCTGTGCAGCTGGTCTGCAGCAGCTCTTTCTGTGCGGCAGCAAGGAAGCGCTCCTCCAGAAAAAAGGAGGATGCCTTCCCTCCCAGACATGTCTTCATCCTCCAAGAGCCTTCAGTCCTTTCTTCTTCTGAAACTTCCATCAGACCCCATCTTCTCTTCCGTTTAAAGCCCTCAGTCCTCACCATCTCCTGAGTAACAACAGAGGGGCTAAGTCTCTTAAAACTCCTGCAGGCAACTTGATGGGACAAAAAGACCCATCACTGAGAGACACACCCCTCTGCTCAGTCCTCATGTCCCAAGGACAGGTGTCAACATGCAACCACCTCATGTGTGAAGCCTCACACCAAGGTCATGCTGAGTGAGTCCCATATGAGCTAGTGGCTCCATGGGATGAATTTGGAGATTGAAGCTTGTCCCCCTGGGCTGAGGTCAGGGGTGTTTCAGATGAGGCCCATGAAAGGTGCCTTTTTTTGGGCAATGTCCTGGGCAGTGTGGGAAGGGGCTACCCACAGACACAGCTGCCTCTCATGGTGCCGGTGGGCGATGCAAGCCAGGGCACTGCATCGCATGACCTGGTTTGGCTGCACCTACCCCGTGGAAAATTCCTACCCATGGGCAACGTCCTTCTGCCTTTATTTTTAAGCAGTTTGCTAAGGACGCAGCTAGCAGCTAACGCACAGAGATAATGGGTGCTGACAGGAGCCTGGCTGCTAATTGTTGGGGTTTTTTTGGTGGTGTTTTTTTTTTTTTTTTGCCTGGGCTTAACTGTTTGTAATTAAAGAAAGGTGGGCGGGAAGTTTGGTGGAGGAAGGGGACAAAAGCACAGACATGTTATGGAAGAGACCGAGATGCAGAAGAGCTGGAGCTCTCTGAGAAGGTCACAGGAAGGGATGCTTACACTAAAAGTCAGTGTCAAGATTACTCATATCTGTGGCATCAGTGTCAGTGCCCTCCCAAGTCACTGGCGTACCATGGAGGCTGGGGACAGGATGTTCTCACATGTGGGATGGAGATCCAGACCCTGCATGGTGTCAGAGCTGATATCCATCCCTGTGTGGCAACACTGTTAAGCATTGGGAGAGGTGACCTTGAATTTAGGGCTGCTCATGGCACTTCCCTGCAGTCCTGCAGAGGCTCTTTGCTCTTCCTTTTCACATCCTTCTCTTTTTCTTTTCACCTTATTTTTATGCAGCAGTACTCACCACCCATGTTGCCAGAACCCACCCAATTGGGGTGGATGCGGTGCTGACCCTTTGCAAACCCAACATTTATTTCCAAAGCTTTTTTTGCCCAAATTTAATTTTCCACTGGATAGTAAAAGGTGTCTTGTTTGGCTCCCTGTTGACACAGGGGAAATGCATGCCAGAAGAAAAAACAGGAGTGGGTTAACTTTCAGCTTGAAGCTGTTTCACTTACCACGAAGGAATGATGCAGGTGCCTCAAGTCAAACACATGCATGAGTCTTTTCAAGATTAGGTTTTGTAGTTTGTCTTCCTTAATGTGTAAATATATCCAAGGGAAACCTTTGCTTTGGTAGCAACCCAGGATAGTTTCTGTCCTATCTCAAAAAGGGAATCTTGAATAAAATCAGAAAGATTTAGACACACAAAACACTCCAAAAGATGTAAACAATCTGTCATAAAAAGGGATGTACTTAACGCAAATCAGAGAGCAAGTAATATCAGGAGCCCTATGGAGATGCTGGACATTTGAAATCTCACACTGGAAGATGTTACACAAATGGTACAGCCTAGCTGTGGGTGATGCTGTTCCAAAAGGGGATGAGAATAAATGTTTTATACTGCCTTGTAAAGCCAGGGCTTGTACTCCTGACCGTGGAGCTGCTTATTACTTGATGCTGGATATGCAATGCCTGTCCAGAAGGGCTCTCATCTGCAAATGAGGCATGCAAATGCTGAGGAGTGCTTTGAACCAGCATCTGAAAGCACTCATCTCCCTTTGCTCTGCATCAGCTGAGATTAGAGGCATGGAAGGGCTTGGGGAAGGGGACAATGAGAGCAAACTTGTATTGACCCGTGTTCTCTGCCTGCCATTGAGCCTTAAGGAGCAGGATCTCTAAACAGAATCACAGTTCCTGGCTGGGCCAACCTTCTCCATTTCTCAGGGATGTCGCTGGGATGCTAACAGGGCATGTAGGAGAGGCTGGATGGGACGAATCCAAGTAGCTGCTTTTCCCAGGCTCCCCAGCAGTGATGTATCTGCCTGGTGCCAGCCCTTCTGCCCAGTGTCCCATCTCGCTGCACTGCCATGCCAGCAAGAAGAAGATCCCCAGTGAAGTGTTATCATCAAAAGGCAGGCAGTAGTCCCAGGGCAACCTGCCATTTTGCAGAGTCAGCTGGCCCAGATATGAAATTAAAACAGAGATGGGACCTACCAACCCAGCAACTGCCACCCCAAAATACCTAGCAACTGCCACCCCAAAATGTGCTGGCAGGGAGAAGATGTATTAGTAGGGCTACAGAAACAGCCATTTCTTCATCCAAGAGAATTCCTTCAGGTGCTGTGCAGGGAAGATTTCTGGGATGAGTTTTTCTGCGTAGTACAGTGTGGTATCAGAGGTGTGCAGTGTGTCCATGCACAGCCCAGGGGAGCAGCAAAAATATTCCTGCTCTGTCTCTTTCTCCATCCCTGTCTGCCAGATGGTGTTGCAGCATCATCTGCTGTACAAAGCCTAGGTCTGGACACTACTGTCCTAGCCCCTGGATTTGCAAGTGATACTCAGGGTTTGTGACTGACTGACACCCTGTTTCCCTGCACAGGTAAAGGGTGCATACAATGCCTAGAGAGTCTGGACTCCAAGACTTTATTAATTCCAGAGTTGCTGGCTGGAGCTCTGGTGTCATCTGAGCAGCCTGACGGCACAGGGCAGAGGAAACCCAGGATTTAACACAGGTTTGGAGACCTCTGACATCTCTGGCAGGGCCACCACCTCTGCTTTAAAGTAAGAGATGGGGAAGTTAAACAGAATTAAGAGGAATTAAAAAAATGGATGGGGCCAGCCTTGTACTGGAGATGGAGGCATATGGCCAGGGGAGGAGGAGGAGGAGCAGGAGAGCAAGGAAGGGGAAGGGGGTGGCTGCTCCCTGCCAGCCACTTGGGTAATATTGGAGACAGTCATGTGCGGAGATCTGCTTTCAGCATAGCCTGTGTGTTTGTGCAGCATGGGGAGGGGGTGCAAATTCAGCTCCCGCTTCCAGGAATCCTCCCAGCACAGGATATGAGGCAGGGAGCTGGTAAACATGATACAACCACTGGCCTGTAACTCAATCGGCTCCCTGCATTAGCTGCACCCCACCCAGGGACCTCGCTAGCCTGACGGCTTCTCGGGGTGTCAGTGCACGGGACAGCGTGTCCTGAAGAACAGGGTATTGCCAGCGGGGGGTCAGGAGTGACAGGAAGGGTAGGGGGAACTTGCAGTGAAGGTCTGCGGAGAGGGCAGCTTTCCCAGCTCGGACGGAGTGGATATTCCTCGGGTGCAGCCCAGGTCCAGCTGCTTCTTGCAAAACCTCTCTGGCCTCAGCCGTGGGCTCCCAAAGTCAGAAATAGCCACTTGGAAGAGAAACAAACATCTCTCTGGACCTCCCCTTCCCCACCTCCCTGTCCCAGTGGCTGTGTGGGTAACAGCCTGCACCCATTCACAGATAACGGCAGCAATCCTGCTCCGGCTGCCAGCACGCCTCAACCTGCTCCTAATCTGCCTGCTTGTGAAAATACGTCTTGTTTGGGCCTTTTGGGGCCCTCCCTCTCTTTCCTGCCACTCAGGAGAGCTTGTTTATTGCTGGATGCCCAGAATCAGTGACCTCCACTGCCAGCCATCTCCTCCACTGCCTGATGTCTCCTCTGGGCACCTTGTCCCCTGGGGACATACAAGGGGACAATTGCCACTGTGTGGGGCGAAGGCAAAGCAGGGTGCCTGTGTCCTGATTTCACTCTGAGAGGAGGGGGATGGGAAGGGGTTTTCACAATCACAACAAGTTATATTAATCAGACCAGTGTTGCCCTTCCGGATGGTTTCTGATGGTTTCTGCTGACAACCTTGATGCAGGGACTGAGCCCAAGAGAGGGACCTGGGAGGTATGAATGGGGGTGAATTTTATTAATATGGAGCATAAAGTTGTGCAGCTGAGGATGGGGAAGATGAGCTCCTGGTGCTGCTTCAGGGCTTGTCTGGGCACAGGGGACAAAGGACAAGAACACCATGAGATGCTGTCAGTGGATGGTGATGGGCTCTCCATGGCATGGGGAACCTCTGTGCCCTCTGTGCCTGGCCTGGCCTGCCCGCAGCAGACAGTTTTGGATGAAAGGGGCAATTGGATGGTCAGAGGGATAGGAGAGCTCAGGAGAGATAGGAATAGCTTGGCTGGTCTGGCTTAGCAAAACAGGGAGCGTGAGGGGAACGCAGAGACTCCCCCTCCTGACCCCATGCTCGGGTCTTCAGCAAATTGGCCCCAATCAATTTCTAAATATATTCTTCAGCTGAGACCAGGGAAGAACAGCATCTGGCTTTTTTTTTCTTTTTTAGCCCTCAGCTTAATTTCTTTCACAAAGGAGGACACAGCCAGGGAAGGCAGGGCCTGGCCAAGCAGCCCTCTGCAGGAAACAGGGTGGGTTTCATGCCGCCCGCCAGTTTATTTGTATTTTTAGAGTGCGCTGCAGGCATGAGGTCACTGAAGTGAGTGAAATTCCACCCCAGAGTGGCTCTCTGTCTCCATCCTACTCCTCAGGCTCGGGCTGGAGTCAACAGCTGAGCCAGGGCTCAAGTGTCCCGGCCGTGGCATTGCTCAGCTAAGGTGAGGGGTTTGGGGCAGTGGGAATCTGTGTGGAAAAGCTGAGGACCAGCAGAGTGGTGGGCAGAGGGCAGCGCTCCTGCTGTTATCACACCAAGAAAAGCCCCCTGGGAGTGAGGGTCTGGCTGTGCTGTGCTGGATCCCAGGGTGGCACAGGGTGCCTGAGGTCTCGCCACTGCAAGTTATCTCAGCAGGGAATTTGTTTGGTAATACGGTGGGTGCCGTGCCCTGAGGAAGCTGGGGCTGTGGGGATGCCAAGATGAGACTGGGGAGCGGTGGGGAGCTGTAATACACAGAGGAGGCCAGAACCAGGGTGTACCACACTTACTGGATGGAGTGATGAGCTATGAGTTGACAACATGGTGAATCAACAGCTGTGAGTGCAGGGAAAAATCTAGCAAATGGGAATGTGGGGAGGCTTAAAATGACACAGTACATCTCCTTGAGAACACACCTCAGGTCTCTTCTTCGTCATCTCCAGCAACAAGTGACACAAGTGAAGCATCCCGCTAGGGCTTAGGCTCGACAGCAAGTGAGTCAGGAGGGTGGGAGTTCCATCTCTTGAATCACTGCTGGCAGTGCTGCCGGACGGAGGCAGCCTCGGCCCCGAGCCGTCCCTCTGAGCCCTTTCACTTGTAAGGGGTGATGGAGTTATAGCTCCTGTGGGGTGGTTGCTGGGGAAAATCATCACTGTGTGAGCTAAACCTGAAATAAAGAGAGAAACTGTCCCCTAGGATGGTGACCCACGGGAAAGTGTAGCAAACGATGCTCCTAGAAAGAGCAGAAACTGTCAGATTCTCGCTTTAAGGCAATCAATTTGCATAGCAATTGCGATAAGACATGCTGAGAGTTGCTGTATGACAACTGCACCGCTACTTTTTCAGATGATTTTCCAGGAGACAGTTTTCCCTGCCTGAGCTGCTCAAATCTTGGCATCACCCAGTTCAGGTGGCCTGAGCACCCAGTGGTGGTCACATATGCAGGGGCCAGTTGCCTTCATCCAGAGATGTACACACTGATGGGAGTCAGCAGGAACAGCATTCAAAGCATAGTGCAAACCCCAAAGATAGTGACAAGGAGCCCTGCCTAAGGGAGCTGAACCCCAGGAGAAGCGGATGCAAAGTGCTGTTGTTATTGCCAGAAACATGGCACAGCCTTTGGCTGCCAGGGCTGCTGCTGTATGGCACTTTGTGGGCACTTTGCTGGCACTTTGCATCAGGGAATAACATACCCTGTCATGCATGGCCTGCCCTTTGATCTCAGATGTGGGGGCTCTTTCCTGAGGTGTGTTTCCCTGGTGTGGTGGCACAGGATGATGATTTAGAAATAGGGTGGGTTTGGCTCTGCTGGGTAGGAAAGTGGGCAAGGGATGCCCTGTGGGCGTGCTGGGCCTCTTCTGCCTATCCATGCTGAGGGCAAAGGCTCCGGTCCACCCAGTGCCCACACCTTGCCTCAAATGCGCTATAGTTGTGGGGTGATTTCATCTCTCTAATGCACATTCCAATGTATGCTTGCATCTCCCAGGTGCCATAATGTCAGCCCACGGCTCTGTGCCTGGGCATCCCTTCTGTTTGTTTTTTTCTCAGACCTTCTCAGAGATCATCCTCTTTTTTCCAAAGCAGACTGTTCCCCTAATAGCAAGCATCCAGCCACCAACAGCTGAAGGCTCACTTGCTTTTTCTTATGCACAGAACTTTCCACTTATGCTTTTCATCTTGCTAGCTGAGGGAAGCGCCTCCTTTCTCCAGCCTCTCGCCTGCAGAAGCGTGCGGGAAACGTCTGCCCTCCTGTGTTCAAAGTCCCCTCCAAAGAGAAGCCAAGGGTGCACTGACCTCACGGAGTAAATATTTTCCATGACATCTCCTTCTGACATCTTCTTTGGGCTCTGTACCTAGAGCTGACCTGACTCCAGGTTTGAAGCCAGCCTCCCTGAGCCCCACTGGTGTGGGGAATGGGGCTGGATTCTCCCCTCTCCTTGCTTCCCTACATGTCCCCATGCAACATCACTGCATATTAGCAGCCTGAATGTTTCAATGATCCCTCTGGCACCACTCTGCAAGGACTCTGCTTGCAAATGAGGTGGCTCATGGACCAGAGATGCTCCCTGTAGACAATGAATCCCACCAGCCTGCTGTGATAGTTTCTCCAACACCTCATCCGCTCACAGCTAAAACACACTTGTGGTTGCTGGCTGCTGCCATGCCAGCTGGAATGCTGGAGGCGTGAGAACAGGCATGAAGCATCTCTGGGCCAGAGGTGGGGTGAACTAGAAGCACCTTATCACTGGGCAAAGGAGGGGACACTTACTGACTCTGTATCCTTGCTGCTCACACAGCTGAATGAGAAAGGAAGGATGATCCAAAAGGTATTTTCCACCTCTAGCCTCTTGCTTCTCTTGCTGGCTTGTTCCCCTACAGACTCCTTCCCCCAACAGCACTCTTCTTGAGGGGATAGTCACATCTGGCACTGATCCCCAGTAGGTCTCAGCAGCTGGATTTACAATGCAGGTATTGTAGAGCCCAGGGATCTTCATGGTCTAGCTCAGTTTTGTTTGCAATCACAAAAAGTCAGTGGCTTTCCCTCACTATTGGCTTGCTAAGAGGGAATGCTGTGGTCATTCTTCAGCTGGAGCTTTTCAAACCACTTGCTAGTTCCTAGGCCCAGCCTCCCTAGGAAGACCAAGCATTTCATGCCGCTGTGTATAGGATTGGGTCCCTTAGGAGTGGATCCCTACCATCCTGCTTTTGTGGAACAGGGAGAAGACACAATATGTGGCCAGAAATAATGCTAAACTTGTGGCACACACCAGGAGGTGTCAAAAATTCTCATGTTGGCCTCACAGGCAGCTCTGTGCCTTCTGCATTTGCCATGTAGGGAAAATTACCCAAGCAATTTCTAGGGCCAGGTCTCATCTACAACAAAAGTGCCTCTGCAGGCGAGGCAAAGAACACAGCTATGCTCTTCATCCTGCTAGCTCCTTGCCAGTTTGTATAAGAGATACCAGTGTTTCCCAGTTCTGCATGGGAGAAGAACTGTTTTTAGCTATAGGGTTATTAGTGCTAGAGAGAAAATGAATATTGAACATCTATTAACACAGGTGGTTTTAGGAGTTCTTTTTTGGCTTTTTAGCAAGTTTTTGTTTTGAACAGATCTCTTTTGGGTAGCCAAGGAAGTATTTCCCACTTGTTCCACGACTTGCCTGGTGGTAGCTTCATGGGAACACTTAAGGATGTAGTAAAGTGCTTGACTGGACCAGAGGTGGACCAGCCTGTGACTTCCAAATATAGGTCTGCACCTACTGCAGAGAAAGTGGTGGGCCTCCTCCCTCCATCCCATCCTCTTGAAGAAATGTGTGTCTGTATGTGTGTGGTGCCCAGCAGTCCTTATGGCTGCAAACCACAGTGCTCTCATGCTGAAGCATCAAATGAGCAGATGAGGTGAGGTGGAAAAGAGGGTGAGCTCATTTGCCCGTGCACTGAGGATGCACATGTCACTGGCACATTTTTGCACTTCTCTTTCATCTGCTTTTTGGAGGGGACATGTATCCTTGTTCTTAAGCAAGTGCTGAGCCCCTCCTTGCAAATACCAGGGTGGACCTCTGCTCCTGGGAGGACATGAAGGATGTTACTGCGCATCCCACCTGAAGGTGACAGCTCAATGCTGGGGAAATGGTTCTCTGCTGGAAGTACCTGCCTGTTGGATGTGACAGGCTTTGGGTGGCGGTGGGGGAGGGGATATCCATGTTGCAACATATGTCAGAGATTGATGCTTAACTGGATGTATAAATCTTGGCTTTCCTGGAGGCCTGGGTCTTCTCTGGGGCTGTTGCTCTGTCTCCTTGTATTTCTGGGGAGAGGAAACTGCGGCTAACCTCACCAGAAACAGAAATTAGATGCTTTTTGGGTTGAGTTTTTTGGGTTGGGTTTTTTTTTTTATTTTTTTTTTTAGTTTTGTGTGTTCAGCTTGAACAATGAAAGATCTGTTCCTGAGCCCTGCAGCTGGACCAAAATGAAATGACGTTAGCATCAATTATTCTCCAGGATGAGGAGGCTGACAGGAGAATGGTGCAGATTTCCTTAACACTGAATAACAAATGAGAGCAACAGCTTGGCTAGGTGGCTCATATTCCCAAATAGAGTCTCCAAACAACCCACGTGCTCCTGGCCTTGCTCTGGGGGCACCCGCTCTTGTGCACTGCTACTCTGGGTACCAAGCATCAGCTGTGGGGGTGAGTGGGTGAGATGCTTCTGCAGCCATTGGAGAGTAAGACCCATTTTTGGTGGAGGAGCTTACAGATACTGCGGTAGCAGAGATTTTTCTGAATGCATCAACCCAGACCATGGCATCGCTCTGATGATACAAAATTAAAGTGGGTTTTTTTTTGGGGGGGGAGTGGGGGGATAGAGGGCTGAAGGTGTACCCAAATCCTGTAGGTTTCAGCTGTGGCAGGCACGGGCAGCCAGCCTGGAGCAGAGCTCGGGTTCACAATGGGATGGGATGATGCAGAATCACATTCTGTGGGTACAGAATGGGGCTATTAACGGGGAGAAGCTGGGGGTGGGGGGGAGCAATGGAGCACAATGGCTCTGATTTGTTGGCAGTCACAACCTGCAGTCCCTGGCAACACCTCAAAGCAGCTGTGAAGTGCCAGTTGGTGGCGATGCTTCGGCGCGTGATGTGGGCGCCTGACCCTGGCGTAAGGCTGGGACACGGGCTGCCCCAGCAGTGAGGGCACCGACCCAGCTTCTCCTCCCTGGGGCCCCGCAGAGGAAACCCAAGCATGGTTGTGATGGGCTGAGTGCTCCAGGGACATGGTGGCTTTGTTTTTCAGGCCTCTCCCCAAACCCATCTGCCCTGCTAGCCATGCCTGGGTAAATTTTACCTCTTACAGTACTGTCCTGGTTTGAGGTAAAATGAACCAATTTTCTGTGCTGTAATTTTACTTTTTTAGCCAGGCCTCTTCTAATTAACTAAACTCTGAAATTAACAGCATATTCAGAAACTGTTCACTCTCACAGTAATGAGACCTGATTATACCAAGGAATGGTATGCAGAGAGGCCCTTGCTGGTATTCATTGCTATAACAACCAAGGTCAGGTAATTTCATTATTTGCCCCTTTGGAGGGTTAGAAGTGGAAAAACAGAGGAATCACACCTGTAGGGAGGAGCGGACAGGACAGGTGACTCAAAACTGACCAACTGGGGTATTTCATCCCACCCGCATCATGCTCCGTATAAAAGCTGAGGGATCAAAGAGTTAACTCTCTTCCTTTGATGGCCGACGTCTGAGAAGGACCCTGTCCGTCTGCCTTTGACCCTGATCTGAGCATTCCTGACTCCAGATCTGGAATCCAGCTCCTGTTGGTCACCAAGTCCAGTCTGGGACTTTTCCCAGTGCCTGCTGGTGATGTGATCATCATCCTGGGACCTTGATACGGTTTTGTATATAATTATATCTATTTCATTATTTTCTTCTTTTTTCTTTCTTTCTTTCCTTTAATTTTAATTTTAGAATTAATGCTTCATTAAAATAGTTTAGTTCATTCCAAACCTGTAAATCTCCTTATCCTCTTCCTCTGCTTTCTTTTTGGGGGGAGGAAGGGCCATCTGTCAGTCTGGTTTTGGTAAATTTGGCTGAAACCATAACAAGTACTCGGCATGCCTTTCTGCCTAAAGTTGGGTATATGCAGCCACTGCTGTGGACAAGGTGGTGTCAGGCTCCAAGGCAAGGAAGAGAATTTGGATACTATGAGTGTGCATACACACAAAAATATTTTTCTGTCCCATCTTGAATGAGCTCACTAGAAGAAGGTTATTTCCCCACATCCCAGCAGCACAGAGAAAAAATACATAACTATGAGAAAACTCAAGAAAATTTTCGGGGAGTAGCATTTTTATGAGCGAGCTGCTTTATACCTGCTCAGCCAGATGCCTGAATAACTCAATGTAAGCTTCAAGAAATTATTTGGGCTGCTGCAATTTTGAAGCCTCTAAAATAGCTTTCCTTCTCCTCGGGGAGCTGTGAATTTTTAGGCCTGACAGCTTCCAGTGCCCCATGGATGATGTACAGCTGCTCATCATGCAGGAAACCCTATGGGGCAGGGCTGGGGGAAAAAGGGCTCACTAACTCAAGCAATGCTCATCATGATTTTTGGAAGGAAGGTGAGCGTTTGGGGTGAGCAGCAGAGGGGAAAGAGCCCTGTTTGAGAATAGCAGCTTGTTCCAAAAACCTGACAGCATCAAATGCCCATTTCATCTGGCTTCTTCCTTGAATATCACGGGTACCACCATGGGACAGCATGTCCATGATGGGTGTGTGTCCTGGGCTCTGTTGCTGTATGTCTGCACATCTGGGTGCATTCCAGCACTGAGGCTCTTCTGGGAGCGTCACCCATATCATCCAGCAAAGACACTGCTAAGAAAACCCCCTTGCTTGCTTGGCCAAGGTGTTTTACTCTAATCCCTTACTGCCTTTGGCTTTCAGCCTCAGTTATATCAATAAGCAACACTGGGCCAAAACCACCCCAGATGTCACATTTGACGTGCATCACCTCTCCAGTCTGAATGTGGGCTCTGTGAGCACTCCTGCGCTGGACTCTCCTACCAGAAAATGGAGTCCAACTGGGGAAATTCCCTCAAATCTTCACTCAGAAGACACTTGACAGAATTAGGAGAAAAAGTAAAGGAAGCTTTAGCTTTAACAAAAAAAAAAAAAAAAAAGAAAAAAATCACTTTGTCCCAGAGGAATAGAACTTACCCCAGTATGTCTATTTTTTGTTATTTTATGTACTGTACTTCAGCCTGTTTTCTCAAGCCTTACAAAAGTGAGTGTGTTGCCATTCTGTTTGCCTGTCCCATCCCTCAGTAACTTGCTGCACTGGATGATTTTGTGTAAGTCTGACAGAGGCATTAATTCCTCCCCAATATTCAGATCTTTCTGTCTTTATGAAAATAGTTGCCAGTGCTGGAGGCTGGGCTGGTCTCTTGCAGAGAGGGAAAAGCCTGTCGGGTCCCTGGTTTCCCAGAAACTCCCAGCTGGTGGAGACGCCATCAGCTGAAGCATTGGGCAGCCAGGAAGGTGTCTGAGCAGGCACATGGCAGCCTGGAGGGGAAGGGGAGCGATCTGGGATGCCCCATATAGGACGGGGGCGGCTGACGGATTTAATAAGAAAAGCTTTTTCCCCTCCCAGGGCTGGATTAGTGAAGAGTCAGCCAGACGCAAAACTTAATAATCCCTTCGTGTTGGGGTGAGAAGGGCTGTGCTGAGAGTCCAGGGGGTGCATGCAGGATGGGGCTGCCCTAACTCCAGACACCTTTTCCCCTCTCAACCTGGCAGCAGAAGCAGCCCGGAGAGACCTTGTGGTGCATGAGGATCTGGAGGGATGGAGCTGAGATAAAGGCTGAAGTCCCTACATTCTGCCTGATTATCCAGTGATCCATTCACGGTCTGTCTGTTTCTTCTTCTGACCCAGTTTGCAGTGGCCTGCTTTTCCCCACCTGCTTGGTAATCCTAAGTAATAGGAGGCAGATGCCTTAACATCTTTTGAGGAGCTGGACCTTAATCCCTACCTACTGCGCTGGTGCTCTGGTTCCCTGTAAGCTGTCTCACGTCTGCAAGGACTGAGCTTCCCATACATCACCCTGCCCTATGCATGGCAAAATGTGCTCTGAGTGCCGCAGGGCGGTGGGGAACAGGGTTTTGTGGTCACCAAGCAAAGAGTCAGCAGAGCAGGGCTGGAATATACCGCAGCCACTTATGGTTTATCACCTAGAGGAGGCTTCAGAGAGCTGGACGGACAGAAAAGCTGCAGGATGTGTGCAATGCAGTCACCCACCCAGGAAAGAGGAGGTGAGGTAGGGGAGGAAGGGGAAAAAACAAGGCAGGGGGAGCATGCTGTCTGCTACATAGTGTCTGAGATGCTGGTGGGATGCCCTGTGGGGGCAGTGACCACACCAGATAAACTGTCAGGATGGGGAAGGAACACATGGCTCTGCCTGGCCCTGCTATGTGACTCTGGAGCTCTTCCAGCCCCTGGGGTAGGGCATAGCCTCAGGCTGGGACTAAAAATGTCGCAATAACATCTGCATCCCACCTCAGTGAGAGTTTTGTGTTCCATAGGGCTCCCATTCAACTCTACTCGCCTGAGGGCTTCTTCTACCCCCAACTAGGACTCAGCATCGCTGCCTTGGGCAGCTCCAGGGAGAAGACTGCAGAACCAAAGCACCCCTCCCCCTGGCACCCCTTACCCTTCATTTCAACACACACCTCCACCTCTGACTTGTTTACACAGCTCAAAATGTTCTGAGCATTATCAGTGTTTGCACTTTTGCCACTGTTTGTGCTAGTTGCACTTTAAAGGCAATAAAGTCAAGCTTTGTTTGCTTACAAGGAAACTGTATTTTTTTTCCCTCATCAGACAAACCAGTGCTTGCCCTAAAACACAACAGCAACCACACTTGCAAGCCCTGGGCCTGCTTGGACTCCTGGGGACAATGTTCCCAGAGGAAAAGGGGCTTAATGCGTGCAAACACCTCAGGCTCACACCATGCATCATCCCGTGGCTCTGCCTGCCAGGCTTTGCGCTTCATGGGGGTGTTGAAGTCAGCATCCCCCCTTTTCACTTTTCAGCTGGTCCCCTGAAGCCAGTGTTGAGGTATCCTGGGTCACACTGCCCCAGCAGGCCCTTTTCCAAGTGAACTGGCATCACCCCTGGCAAAGCCGCTTCACCCTAAGTCCCAGGGCTTACAGGAGCAGCATGGGAGCCGGCTGCCACTGACGACACTGGGAGATGCAGGTCCCACCAGAGCAGGGAGGTGACCTTGTGTCTGCCCAGTCACTGGTTGCTATCCCCATATGCTGACACCGCCTCCCATGTGCTGGCCCAGACATGCTGTCCCTGTCCCCTAAATTATGGGTTAAACATTAACAGGCAGGGGCCAGTGCAAGGCCAGATGAGTCTCAGGAGTGACTCATGGAAGGATGTTATTTCTGGAGAAAGCAGTATTAAGAAAGTGTCCTCCATTGTGCTGCTTTGTGATCCTTTCCTATCTGGTTGTTCCTCCATCCCTACTCATGGAAAGCCTTCTTTCATCATCCTCTTTGGCTCCCCATCTGTTTTTTCCATCTCTAGGTCTGGTTGAGGAGGGGCTTGCCAAGCTGGTCAGCACATTGCTCTGTGGGCAGCATATTTCATGCATCACCTGAGGCTCACCTTGCCAAGAAGATGCTGCTAGAGTGTGTGCTAAGTGTCTTGGGATGACACCAGCTTGGCTGCTGGCCTCCTGGCCCCCCCTAGCCCTTGGTAGCAGAGTCCATTTGCAAACCCTGCCCTCTGCATCCTCCCAGGGCTAGGTGGCTTGAAGGCAACTGCAGCTGCCTGTTTTTCCTGGAAGGGCAGTGCTTCTTGCAACCAATCCCTCGATTAACGTGAGGTATTTTCTCCGCCCCACTGGGGCACATGTTGCCTCTTGAAAGAGCAGCCACCGTGGCTCAGCACCAGGAACATGCTGTAAACAAGCTACTTGCTGGCCCCCGGCTCGGCAGTGCATCCTGAAGCTGGAAGGGGCCAGAAAAGGCACAAACCACACAGTTGCAAAGTAGGGTTTAAGCTGCACCCACCTCCCAAGAAAAGAAGATCTGTGGAAAAGGAAAAGCTCTCTCTAGGCTGGAAATAATGGCAGTGGCCAGGTCCCTATGTCCCAAAATGTCGGAGCTGTGCTGCAGTGAATGGTGGCTAACCCTGCCCTCTCCTGGACACTGGCTCCCTGGCAGCCAACCCCCTTTGGGAAATTTCCTGAATTTTGAAATGTCCCTCCCCAAAAATGCAGCCTTAGCAGTTTGAGGGGTGCAGCTCACACAGGCCTGTTGGGACAGGGATACCGGGGCATCTCAGAGTGGGATTAGGACGTGAACCGTGCTCCTTGGAAAAGCTAGAAGAAAATGAGGGAATGCCGTTTGCAAACCAGGACTGAAGCACAGGGAAGCCCCAACAGAGAGGCGTACATGTGGACAAGTCCCACAAGCTGCTCAGTGGGGACCACAGTGGTGATGATGTCCTGCAGCTGCAGGATGCAACCATCGGGCAGGACAGGTCCGGCTGAGTTGGCATAACCCCACTGCTGTGCCAGTGGCACTGAGCTGGGCACTGAGCCCTCACCTTCCTGCAGCAGTCCTGCATTCATATGCCATGCCTGGTTTTGTATCCTCAGGTCCTGGGGTTGTTTGTCACCCTTGCTGCCCAGGGACAAGTAAGTGCTGCTGGCACAGTGGTGCAGGGAGCCATGGGAGGGTGACTGCTGTCCCACCACACCTTGGCCATACACATGGTTTTGCCTGGAATTTCGTTTCTTTTTTTGATGGCTGCTGGTGTTACCTATAAATAAAGCAAACAGTATGCCTGAGTCGGCTTTAAATCCATGTTCTATGTTTACTGAGATGGCCATGAAAGTTTGGGCTGGGATGACTAATGGGAAGCACAGCTGGGACAGGGAAAGGCGCATCACTTGGTGCACCATGATGCCTCTTTGGCAAGTAAGCACCAGTGGCTCCCCGAATTTCCCATTTTTTTCATGGCGTCCATTTTCCAGACCAGGAACGAATGGCCACATCTGCCATGTTGTAACTTCCTGCTGTGCTCTCCACCTCGGAGGGGATGGATGGTGCAAAGTGGAGTGAGGCTGCAGCAAAGACCGACTACCTGCAAACCCAGCGCTGTAGCTCCTAGCCTTTCAGTCATGCTGGGGGTGTTATTTGGCAAGCCAGGGTGGATGTGACTTACTCTGGGGAGGAGGCGCCTGCTGCGGCTGTAATTCACAGGTCTGGAAAGCAGCCCAGGATGTTCCTGTTGGCACCTACTCCCACCCAGCCTGGGCTAAGGCATGCAGGTGGGTACAGGGTGCCTGGCATATGCTGGCACTCAGGGAGCTCATCCTTGCCCAGCGTAGCCTTGGCTGCAGCTCCTGTTACCATCCCACCCTCGCCTCCCTGCCCCGAGCATCTCTCCCCTGTCTTCTGCTGCTGACAACAGCTCTGCCCTGCTCACAGGCCCAGGCCAGCACTCCTTGGAGTCCTCCAGGCTCTGCAGGTGATAATTTCCCTAAGAAACTGTAATGCCAACATGTTGCAGGCACCACAGAATGGTGAAAGCCCATGGAACTAATCTTAACACAAACCCAGGGACTGTGGCATGGTGTGAGCTTGGGTAGGAGAACAGTCCTGTCCCTGTACTGCATCCCAAAGCCTGCAGGCAGAGAGCACAGGGTGACATGAACATACCCACAGTGCTAATTGCTGCCTGTAATCACAGGATTATGTTTTACAGCTTGTTATATCCCTCTTAGAGCTCCCAGCTCTGTTCCCCACCCCAGGCCAAACCAGAGCACAGCAAGCCTTTGGATCCTTCTAATTAAATGCTAATTTATTTTTTTCATTTTACATCACATTTTTTAATGCAATTTAAAATACAAGACAAAGAGACACTGCTCAGCTCAGAGCCCCATGTCCTTCTGTCTTCCAGCCTTCAAAAACACCCAACACGTCTCTTGGGATTAGATACCAGCCTTGAGCCTGAGGAGACAACTGCACCTGGACTCAAGCTGGATCCCCCAGCACCATTTCCAGGGATGGGTATATTGGCATTTGGCTAGAGGGCCATGCCCAGCAGGTAGTGGTTAATGGAGTTAAATCCAGCTGGCGCCCTTTTACAAGTGATGTCCCCCAGGGGTCGGTACTGGGGACAGTAAAACTATTAAGACATTAAACTACCTTGTTTAATATCTTTATTGATGACCTAGATGAGGGGATTGAGTGTATCCTCAGTAAGTTTGCAGATGACACCAAGTTGGGAGGTAGTGTTGAAATGCCTGAGGGTTGGGAGGCCCTTCAGAGGGATCTGGATAGGCTGGATTGCTGGGCTGAGATTCAATAAGGCCAAGTGTCGGGTCCTGCACTTTGCCCACAATAACCCCATGCAATGCTGTAGGCTTGGGACAGAGTGGCTAGAAGACTGTGAAGAGGAAAAGGACCTGGGAGTTTTGGTTGATGCTTGGCTGAACATGAGGTGACAGTGTGCCCAGGTGGCCAAGAAAGCCAATGGCATCCTGGCCTGCATCAGGAATAGAGTAGCCAGCAGGAGCAGGGAGGTGATAACCCTGCTGTACTCAGCTCTGGTGCTGCTGCACCTTGAGTACTGTGTTCAATTTTGGGCCCTTCACTACGAGAAAGACATCGAGGCCCTGGAATGTGTCCAGAGACAGGCAACAAAACTGGTGAGGGGTCTGGAGCACAAATCTTATGAGGAATGGCTGAGGGAGCTGTTATTGTTTAGTCTGGAGAAGAGGAGGCTCAGGGGAGACCTCATCACACTCTACAACTTCCTGAAGGGAGGTTGTGAAGAGGAAGGGATCAGGCTCTTCTCCCAGATAACTAATGATAGAACTCGAGGGAATGGCCACAAGTTGTGCAAGGGGAGATTTAGATTAGATGCCAGGAAAAACTTTTTCTCTCAAAGAGTGGTTGGGCACTGGAATGGCCTGCCCAGGGGGTGGTAGAGTCATGGTCCCTGGTGGTGTTCGAGAAGTGTCTGGACAAGGTGCTATGAGATATGATTTAGTAGCTTAGTGAGTAGTATTGGTGATACAAGGCCAGTTGGACTAGATGTTCTTGTAGGTCCTTTCTAACCTTGTGTTTCTGTGATTTCTATGACAGAGACCTTTTTGGGGTGCATCTAGAGCTGGTGGAATCTATCCTGCAGTGTTGGGCAAAGCAGAACGCTGCTTATCCCAAACAGAGCAGCTGTCTGCAGCTTGCCTCAAAATGCATGGCCATATTTCATCCCTGGCTCTAGAGCTGTTTATAAAATTATCAGGCCTAGACAAATGGCAATTTTTGTTTCAGTAGACACGCTGCACACTGGGCACCTTGCATGACATAAATCTCTGACCCAGTAATCGTATTTCTCCTCCTTTCTCCCTCCCTGGCTTCAAATAAATGGGTCTAAATGGGTCCCAGCTCTCTGAAGAGGTGGTGCTGGGAGGTGGGAAGAAAGGAGGGGGAAAGGTCAGCCAAAGGCTCTCCCAGCCCAGTGTCTGGAAAAAACCTCAAGGCCCCCTGAGCAGTTTCACTATGAACTCAGGGGCCTCCAAGATACTGCAAGGGACCACATCCTGTCATTGCTCTTTTCGTTTTCCCACCTCCATGACAGACCACCAGGAAGAGGGTCTGCTGACATAAGGGAGGTGGGACTTGATGAAACCTCTTACCAGCTCTTGCTGCTCTTCTGCAAATATTTTTCTGGCACCAGGAACAGCAGCCATGCTGTAGCTTTTCCACCTGTAGCTTTTGTACTTTATTTGATTGTACCAGGTCTAGTTTTAATGGATATTTTTACTTGCTATGTGGCCCAGTACTCAGAATAGTTCATTTAGGAGAATGCTTGCTCCGTACACAGATCTCTGTGGATGGCATAAAGGCAGAGGATAAGGAGACTTGGGGTATGTGAGAGACAAGTGGGGGGATATGATTTATACTCACACTGTGGGTGACGTGGGTCACCAGGAGTAGAATTTTAGGATCTATCCAATACAGGATGGCAGGCTTTTGAGGGTGCCTTATGCACAGCCTCAGAGTCCTTTCAAGCTTTGCTTTCAACAGCAAAGAACCCATTGGGAAACAGCAAAGCCATACATGTATCTGCCTAGGCTAGGGGTTAAATAGTAGGTTTGTTTTACACAGCTTCCTGTTTTCCTACCAGTCTGAACACTTTGCAATAGACTGTTTGGTCCATGTAAGTTTTGTCCATAAAAAACCAAACTGGCCATGTTTGCAGAGGTTCATTGAAGAATAATGAGCTCAAAGACAAGAGCTCACTTCATGACAACAGCTGCCTGCCATGGTGCTTGCTTGGTTTGGCCATGCTGGTTAATTTCCCAAATTATAAAAGTTTTAGGAAGCACTTATCTAAAAAAATATATTAAAAAATATCCATACATTGTTATCTTTTACATAGCAGTCGATGGGCATGAGCATCAGTTTTCAGATCAGAAAGGCTGTCAGGGTGGGTCTCTGCTCCCTCTTCCTCCACATGACAAAAATTATTTGAATTCTTCTCATCTAATAGCCAGCTAGCAGTCTTGCACTGCGTTGGCTAAAGAGCAGATGCGGCTCTGGCAGGCAATCAGAAAAACACTAAATGAGCAAGTTTTAATTCTGCTTCTCACATCCGCACTGTTCCTTGGTGCTTGCAAGTGCGTGGTATAATCATCCTCCATTTGTTTTTATGGCTTTAGCTCCAGAATAGATGGGAACAGAACTTGCACTAAACTCTGCTCCTGCTGCCGGGAGCCACAAGAAAAATGTGGGTGAGTAGGCTGCAGTGAACTAATCTGTCCCCTTGAGCTTTATCTGTTAAGCACTTAATAATTGAGATACCCCAAATTAAGCCTGGCAGGTGCCAAATGGCACAGGTGCCTCTAGATAAACTCTTTACCGCAGAAAAATGTCCGTACTTACAGATATTTACTATGATCTGAATATCCATGAGCTCAGCTTGCTAGTTGATTTACTTCACCTTCTGAAATATATCATCCTTCCAACTTCCCATCAGCTAGAGAAGAGAAAGCAAGCTGTATTTGCCTTTACACGGAACACTATAACCCAAACAGCCTGAGAGCATTGGTGAGGCTGTTGGACAACAACCCCATCCTCCCAGAACAGAGACTGGGATGACACAACACAGAGCACAAAGTAAAGGATTTCTTGCATAGAAAGGAAAAAAAAAATAACACTTGTGCACCAGTGACTGGAAAATGCTTGAAGAAAACATTTGCATTTTTATTTTTTTAGATGATTTATGTAGTTCCTCTGGTAACTTTGCAGGGATGGAGAGTGCTGGTGTGACCCAGGTGCCAAGAACGTAGTGCAAATATTGCATGAGACGAAGGTGGAGGGTTCCTCCACTCTTACCTTTGCACATCGCTCATATATGCCCTGCTTCCTCTCCCCAGGTACGACCACACTGCTGCAGATTGGCTCTTTGGGCTAACTCTCCATCCCCTTCCCCCAAGAGCACAGGGTTTTTCTTTACCTCCTACCCCATCCGTGAAACCTGCCTGGCACAGCCGCCCTGTTCTGGCAGGCTGGGCACACCGAACATGAGCTGTTTGCAAACGAACACAGCCAATGTCCTCATCTCCCAGTGATTTATCTGCTGAAGGAAAAGCTAAGCTTAGCCTTGACATCCTGCTTTTTGTTCTACTCGATTTTCCAGCCAGGCGAGCCGGGGCCTGAGGAGTTCAATGAGTGCAGCCAAGGTCAGACCACAAATCAGGGCTCAGTCAGCCTGGGTGTGCAGGAGCCTCCCAGCTCAGCCTCCCAGCTGGAGGCTCCTACAAGTGATTTATTTTTTGTCTGCTGCTTCCTTATTTTTAGTACATGTGCTTGAGTTCCTCATTACTTCCAAAGAGTTTATATGGGACTCCCTATTTCCATGCTGGAGGGTCAGTCATGGCCTTGCAGGGCAGGCTGGTCCCTGCCATGCACTATGCTGGAGGATGCCCAGGGTCTCCAAGCAATGGAGGTGCCTTTGCTCTTCCAACTACTATCCATAAGCAGCCAGACATTGAGGAAAAGTGTTTTTTCCTCTGCATTGCCCACAGCAAAAGTCCCAGTGTTACCACAGAGCCAGCTTTTGGCTCTACCAGACCATGTCCCTCCCCAGCACTCAGGGAGCAGCCCCAGCTCTGGTGTTTCAATCCTCCCACTTGTTCATTGGGATGTTGGGATGGAACGGCTGCTGATGAGCTCATGGGTTTTTCCCCCCTTCAGCAGCAAACATCAGGTCAGGCTGGACACAGGAGAATAGTGTTGTAAGGAGGTGAATAGCCAAAAGTCCAAGGGGATGGAGAGAAGCTTCACATACTTGTGGGACCAGGGTCTTTGCCTTGGCCATTGCATAGGCTGAGCCTTCAGTGATTCATCTTACCCCTCCTTGCCTCCAGGCAGGTTTCTTTTGGAAAGGTTAATCTTTGGGACAGGGGCTGCCCAGTACAGATACAGCTCTGACCATGCACTAATACCCAACAACCAGCAGCAGCAGTTCACAGTGCTGTGTTGCTCCAAGCACAGCTCCATCACAGCCTTTGCATGGGAGCACAGTTAATTTTAGCTCATCTGAACATGCAGCGCGGTTGCACAGCCAAGACTGGCTGCAGTTAAAGAGATTATGGTGCAGTGACTCTTAACACTTTTCAATATTCATCATCCTTAAGTCCAGCTAACAAGAAGCTTGGTGTGTGCAACCTCAGAGGCACCCTCTGGACTCGAAGATCAATGTGAAGAAGATGGTGTCTTGACAAGCAAGATCTGTGCAAAGGGGAGGTCGACATTTACCTGGGTGTTGGTCCATACTCGGTGCTGCTTGCTGTGGCTGAACCAGCATAAGAGGGGGATCATTCTCCAGGTCCACACAAATACCCCCAGGCTGGGTCAGGATGAGCAGCGGGGTTGCCTCGCTCTCTCCATGGGCAGAGAGGCTGGCACCCTGTGTTGGCAGGGTGGCACAGGCTGTGTCACAGCCGTGGTGCTGGCACCAGCGCTGGACTTTGGCCAGCTGCGGGAAGGTGTTTACTGCTGCCATAATAACAGCAGCTACACAGCCGGCTGCTTCCCACGGAGCCAGCACTGCTCCTGCCCACCAGGCTGCTGGGGGGACAAGGACCCCAGTGAGCAGAGCCTGCAATGGGAAAAAGTGGAGAGGCAGTTTTAGGGAGGCTGGTGGGGCCCTGGGGTTCCCTCAGGGCGCTGGGGCAGGGAGCTGTGCTTGCCATGGGGCTAGAGTGTGCATGGGGGGACTTTTGCACTGGTTTGTGTAAACCCAGGGCATCTGGAAAAGCTTGTCTTGGTTCTTGAACGCAGGTTTCTTTGTGATACCTGCTTTGGGGTGGCACTGAAGTGTCCCTGCATTGCCAAAAGTGCAGAGTGCCCACCTTGCTGGATGAGGAGAAAGCCCAGTGGTGCAAGTATGCCCACAGCCCACAGTAGTCTGTGACAAATGGCATCCCCAAGTCACCAAACCCACAGACAGCCCCAAAGACAACCAAGATGTTATAAGGCAGTTTAAAGACTTCTTTTTCCAGTCCCTAGGCTTGCAGGGACTGAGGGCTGTATGAATTTGCCCCCTCTTCAAGCAGAAGGGTTTAATACCTTCTTCCCAGCCACATTCCCCCAAATCGGGTGGTTTTGGTACACTGCACTGCTGTCAAACACAATTTGAGGAGTGGGAAGGGGTTTCTATTTGGGGTGCCAAAAGGCTGCCCTGCAGCAAGGAGCAACCAAGACCCCTTGGAAATGCTGGTACTGATGGGTGATGCTCGCGGGACCAGTGCTGCTTATCTGGGCTTACTTTGTCTTATAGAGTCCACGGCTGAAGCCCTTAAAGTTGTAACTTGATTCTGCAGCCCTATAAATATGATCAGTGCACCCTATAAATATGACTGGTGCAAAACAGTAACAGTAACTGCAGTAACAGTTGACTAATCTGGTTAAATATAATTACTATAATCCAGAAGATTAGCTGAGCATGGACCGTAAGTCATAGGGACCCCAGGAGGAGTTTCTTCCCAGTGCTGGCTCCACAGTGGGCGCAGAGGAACGCCAGCCAGCTCTTCTCTGATGTGAAAACACACTGAGGATGAATAGTTTTGCAGCAGTGAAGATGGCATGGGGCCATGCAACAGTCCAGTTCCTAGAGAGGTTCATGAGGAATTTTCTGCCTTTTTGAGTCAGTTGCACATTGCAGTGCAGAGGTTGCTCTGTACCTGTTAGGAGCATGGCCCTTATCTGGCTATCACTGGAGACTGACCTCTCTGAAGTCACTGTGCCCTGCCACATTACCAGTCAAAAGCTTTTTAGCTGCCTGGGAGCTGCATAAAATGCTCAGCTGGTGCCTCCCTGGCACGATCAACCCATCCCACACTGGGAAGCTGTTTCTTCCCTTTATGTGACCCGCCTAAGCACAGATTCCTACACCACTGATCAGATGACACCAGGAGAGGGACAAAGGGGTTGCAAAGGAGTATTTCAAAGCCTCCTTTTTCTGCAAGAACCAAGAGGCTCATAGCCACAGAGTGAAGAAGCAGAGGAGACTCCTCCCACAGCAGCTCTTTTCCAGCCAGAATCATCCTTCTCTCATTTACCTCCCTCTTAAGATCCCTGCTTGCCCCTGTCTGCTGGGTTAGTTGGTGCAAAGTCTTCAACAACCTGCAAAGTGCTATCACTCTTCATCTGAGATGAACCAACCCTAAGATGCCATGGTCCTATAACACTGCTGTGGAGCAATCTGATTAAGGGCGTAGGAGATGACTGTTCCACTCATGGCTCCCTTCTCCCCTTAGAGCTCAACTTTCTGCTCCTTATTGCCCCCCTTGCCAGTGTCAGCAGGCAGCAAGCAGCAATGGCCACTATTGTCTTGCTGTCATTTTTGTATCAGACTCAAACTTGATGAGGAATTGCACTGCACAACAAATGGTGGCAAGGTGTCTGTCTGTGGAGGCTGAGCATCCAAGCTTTCTTACTCTGTAAGCACAGATGTGTGAGCCCATGTACCAGTGCTTAAAAGCCCATACTCTGAATTGCATAGACTATTTGGGAGCTTCCAGTCTTCCTTTGGGGAGGCAGAGAGTGGAGATCAGCAAAAGGGACCTGGACCAGAGCAGAGCTCCTGTGCATGCATCACGGTGGTGATCACAGGACCATCCACTTGGAGCTAATGTCAGTGAGGCTTCAGGGGGAGGGTGTCTTCTGAGGGTAAGGTCTGACTGACCTGGAGGTTGTCAGTGGGGCCCCATGTTGCAGGGTGCTTCCCTGGCCTCCCCCAGGCACTGCCCATTGGCAGGGAGTCTGGGCACAACTGGGGACAAATGGAGACCAGGGGGACATGGGGGCTTTGCCATACCTACCTGCATAGGTACCCATATGCTTCCAGGGAAGAGGAGTACATTAGAGCTGTGGGGCACGGACATTTCTCAGTTGCAGCACAAACCACATTTCCCTCTTTTTACTACTGCAGGAAAGTTCATTTAGAAAAAAATACTGGAACACATTGTCTGGCTGGCTCTGCAGAATGTAGAAAACAAGGAGGAGAGATGGGAGCAGCAGGGAGGAGTGGACAGACCAGAGGAGATCCTCACCCCAGTGCAAAGGCTGGGGAGAAACTCTCTGCAAGCCATTTACCAGTTGTCTTTGCAGTCCAACAAGCACTGGCTCCTGGAAATGCTGCTGAAAGAGAGGCTGAACCATGAATTTTGAATGTAAGGCAACCCTGAAGAGGTAATAAATATGTTTGCACGCACATCCACACATCAACATTCTCACCTCTTCCCACTTCGACACCCAGACATGGTATCCGTGCCCTGCCCTGGTTGGCTCATGTCCGAGCTTCCAAGGCAAAAGATGGCAATCAGGAGGGCCTGAGAACCATGGGGCCAATAGCAGTAAATTATAGCTCATCCTGCAGTGATTCTGAATTCAAGGGGGTGGCTGGAAGAGCAGTTTAATGAAGTGCAAAGGAATGGGCAGCATGAGATGCTGAAGCTGGAAAATATAATCTCCATCTGAATGGGTATGTCCTGCAGTCTCTAAATTCTTCTTCCAAAAGATTTAATAAATCTCCTGCTCTCCCCAAACTCTCAACCCAGACACTCCTCTGTGGAAGGTGGGTCCATCCCCCCACATCCTCCACATTCTGCAGCAAATAGAGGGGAACTGGTCCCAGGAACATCCTGGTGGGTCCATCACGCTGTTAGCTGAAGAGGAGCACAAAGCAGTGTCCTGGAAAGGTCACTGCTTCAAGGCACAGGGATGCAGATGATGAGAGCTTTGCAAGAGAAATGGGATGGAGATGAGAAGCTGATGCAATGAAGGTGTTGCAGATAGCATACGCACCTTTGGTCCCACCTTGATCCCATCTTTCTTCCAGTTTCTGGAGGCAAACAGTCTGGCAGACACTGTTGGGATTCCCCACTGACAATCAGCTTCTCCCAATTGTGCTTAGCCCATAAATTAGACTCGATGTCATAGCTGTGGTCAGCAGTTTCCATACCAATAGTGCAGAGCCAACATCTTTATTCCAACCTTTCTCAGTGTCCGCATTGGAAGGAAAGAAACGTGAGCAGCTCCTTTCCCCATGTGCACTGAATGTGGTGGTCTCAGTGATGCCCCTTAAAAACTTGAGCAAACCAGAGGCCCTTTGGAGCAGGCACCTGGGGCGACAGTGGCAGCAGATAGGGCTCAGTGCAGGCAGCGCTGCTCCTCCTGCTCACTCATTGCTGCTGTCTTGCTTTATGCCTTGAATGGATTTCAAAGCTCTTGGCACCACCTCTGAAGATCCACAAAGACCTGGCCCTGGAAGAGGGCTGCGGCTAGAAAAGCAGATGCTATATCACTCCTCTTTGCTGAAGTACGGCTGGGAAGAGGAGGCCGAGGAAATGAGGGTGTATTTCATGTTGACTTTGCTATTTGGTGCGATGCCAGAGTATTTAACAGTTGGGGAGGAGGGGAAGATTATTTTTGCTCCAAAGAAAACTGAGTCGTTCTGCCAGGGAAATCTCTGAGGTTTGAAAACTGATGGGAAAGTTGCCCGTGATGGTCTGGACAGGCATGGAGTGCCCTGCTGCAAGTTTGCTACCCCACAGTAGGTATAGCCCAAATCACCGGTAGTGGGTGGAATTACCTTAACCCCAGGGCCATGCCGCAGCTAGCATCTTCCTGAACATGTTTTCCCTCCCATAAACCTGATGCAAAGCTGGGTGTCCCCCCTCTTGCTCACTCCCTGCCAGCCCTTTCCCATTCTCTTGGCATAAAAGGCTGAGCTTGAGCCCAGCCAGCCCCTACCGCAGCTGCCTCATGGGCACACGGCTGTCCTGGAGGGACAGACCCTCATCCTACTGCTGAGTCCACCTGCATCCCTAACCTTGAATCTGAATTGGGGAAAGAATGAAACCCCACCACTCTCCCCCCTCTTTTCTTTGGTCTCTGACACCATCCTCCCAGCTCTGCTTTCTAACCTGTGGTGGGGCCCTGCCTGCTTTTCTGTTACCTTCCAGAGATCGTGTCCATGGGTGTAATTCAAAAAGGTCTGTAAGTGTTAAAGCCTGGGGCTTTGAAACTTCATCACTCCTCCTCTGGCAATATGCTGGAGCACGAAGGGTCAGGAAGTGATGTCGATGCTGCTTATCCATTCAAGGTGTGTGCTTTTCAGTCCAGATACTGTGTGTCCTGACACAATTCAGTTGAGTGGGTGAGAAGGGCAGATACTGAGAAACAGAGAAGGAAAGCAGGGCACAGGAGAAAAAGACCATAAAGTAATTTCAAGAAATAACCCCCATTTATCTGTAACACAGCCCTCGGCAGCGTTGCCTGCCCCATCCCTGTGGAGGGAAGACCCCACAGGGCTGAGCTGATTGTGCTCACCCAGCAATGTCCTTGCCCCCTGGGAGCTGTAATCTGTGGTGTTCCCCATGGGCTGCTGCAGTACAGACCCTGCCCAGCTGTGGCAGCTGGTGCGGGAGAGCTGCCACGGGACATCCAGAGCTGCTCTGTGCCTCCAGGCCGCGGCTCTCCTCACCCTACGCAAACAGTTTGTGCAAAGTTTGTGCAAGAAGCCCTGGGCTCAGCCTCTCCCTGGGGTGGAGCACCACCAGCACACACAGGGACACACTGCCTTGGCCAGCCTCTCCCTGCCACCCTCAAAGACTGGCACAATTTAGGATGCCATTCCCTGAGATGTCTGCAGCCCTGTACAAGCTCTGTTACAGCAGTTTACCCAACAGTGCCTGCAGGACCCGCCTGCCTCCTCTTCATTTGCAGCCTAGGGCACCAGCTTGCAGCAGTCACTGTTTTCTCCCCAGACTTTTAGGGCCCATGGACCCAGGAGGATATTTGTCCCATCCTGCCTTCAGCCAATGCTATGGCATGACACCTAAAATGACCAGGGGACCATGACACTTCTCTGGGGCTACAAAATGTTGGGATGTCAGGACAATGCCATCTGGCTGGTATTATTACTGGCAGCAATTTCCCCACAAGATATAAGCTGTGTGCTTACCTGGACTCCTGCTTTCCACCCTTTGCAACACAGCCACCACCTTCAAATTCTCAGCTTACTGAGATCCCATAAGGATGTGTTTGCACCAAGCCACTATGCACCTCCCTGGGCCAAGGCTTCAGCAGGATGGAAATCAGCAGAGCACCGCTGACATCGATACAGCAGAGCTCCTCCTGTTCTGCAGAAAAGCAGTTGTGAGCTCCTTTCCACCTCTCATCAGGGACTACAATGCATCTAAGCAGGCAACATGGGACATATTCTTCTGTCTGCCCTGTTGGTCCCAGGTGCAAACACCCATCCTTTACATCAGGGATGGGCATTGGATGTCCCTATACCTCCGTGCTCTAAGCATGGCTCACACTTTGGAGAGCTCGTGCTGAGGTACTGCCCCACAAACACATCAGAAAAGACCTAAACATGACCATTACTTTGCAGCCAGTAATCATCAGTTCATGCTCCATGGCTGCTAAGCCCAAGGGTCCTGCAAAAAACCCTAATGCAGGGAAGACGCACAAGGGACTGACAGCTCCCCTCCTTCAGTTAAATCCCCTGAAACAGCATGTTTGGTGTTTTCATCCCTGCACCTACCCCGGCTGCCTGGCAGGAAGTTTGGAGGGCAGCAGGCTGGAGCCCAACTAGCAGCTGCCATCAATCAGCCCGCAGCACCACTGGATTTACACCAGTTCAGCCTCCTGCCCAACAAACACCAACTGCTGCAAGCATGGAGTCTGAGGTGAAGAAAAACAACTAAGAGGAGAGGGAAAAAACCCCAAACCCTCGACGCAGGCAGAAAAGCATGAGCTCTGGTTGGACCTGGGGAGGATGAAGCCCTGCTTTCCTCACTCTGCCATCCCCTCCTTTCTCCTTTGTCCCACCCCTATAAACTCGCTGATCTCCCTGCTATTAAAAGCAAAGCTTCCTCAAGCTGCAATGAATTTTGNTGGGGACACACGCGCCTGCGTCGGGAAGGGAACGTGTACAGGACTTGTTTAGTGATGCTGGATTCCAGTTCGCCTCCGCAGGCGCGTTAGGACACGGCGTCAGCTGCTTTCTGTCGCACGCTGCTATTTGGGAGACGGCGATGGGGAAGTTGGGGGGGGAGGGGGAGGCGAGCACGGGGACGGAGGGGTCCTCTCTGGCGCTGGGTTACGCGGTGGCCGCCTGAATGTCCCCATTGTGCTGCCGGGGAGGGAGCAGGAAGCGCTGCCATCGCCCCTCTGCACTCCTTGGCACCTCCCCGGCACCCTGCCAGGGACGGAGGCGGGGGGACGGGACATGGACACCCCGGGAGAGGGGCAGGGCTCGTACCCCCAGGGGGATATTTGGAGGGAGGAAGGGGGAAATAGGAGGTGGAGGGAAAAAAAAGAGGGAAAAAAAACCCGCAAAGTAACAGGGTTTGGAAGTAGAAAATGTCTCTGTGCAGAAAGGGGACTGAAAGAAAAATGGAAAACATAGCCACCCCCTTTGCTACACTTGGGCAGTAAAAATAGCCTGCTTCTCAGCGGTAAAAAAAAACCTTGCCACTGCCCCCAGATGCTAATTTAATCCCAAAAGCTGGGTTTGTGCAGGTGGCTGACCTGGAACGGGGCAAAACTGATCGCAGAAGGATGTTTCACCAACCCTCAAAACGTACTGGTCGGTCCCTGGAGCCACCCCACCATGCTTCATTGCCAGGGCTCTCCCCGTTTCTCAGCCACCCAAACTTTTCCCTCTCCCTCCCTGCCTGCAGTGTGGGCACCAGGCAGGGGCAGCCTTGGCACCTGCACCCATGCTGGCCACATGCAGGTGGAGCTGACCCAAAGAGCCTTGGTTCACCTGAGTAACATCTCCTCCATCACCAGCACGGGAAGAGAAACTCCAGAGCTGCTTGGCACTCTCACACAGCTCAACAGCACAAAATTAAACCTGAAAGCTGGAGACAAAACCTTAAATGGCAGCAGGAAAGGATTTTCTTTTTCCTTTTTCTTTAAATCATGTGAAAGCTAATTGATTTCTCTAGGCCAGAGCTCAAGAGAAAAAGTAAAATCCTTTCCCAGTTCCCTGTGCCAGATGCCTGCTCCATCCTCCTACACAAGGGGATGGGGTACCTCCGGACAAAGTCTGTGCTGCAATGAAGGATTCCAGGCTCAGTGCATGAAACCAAGGAGGACTTTTGCCCCCCAGAGTTACTTTAACAATCTTAGAAAAAATAAAATTTTGGAGTAATGCTTTGAAGAGCATCTACATGGCTTCAGGGCCCTGGTGCCATGTCAAGGGGTAACATGGGCTGGTAGGACCCTTGCGTTGGCCTTCGAGTGACAAGCTGTGGGGCTGGCATCCATTCAGCTTTTTATATTTCTTAATTTTGCTTGCTCAGTAGTGTGCAAATCAGAAAATCCATCACCCCATCCTGAGCAAAGGGAATATAAATAGGCTGGCAGCAGGGAAGCAAGCAGGGCTCGTTCCACACAAACGACAGGGGAACCCATCCTGGTTCCAGTTTCTTGGTGCTTATTACATGACCTTTGCATTAATTAATGGGCTTTGACATCGGCAGGAGCAGACATTCATTCATTAGAGTAGCACCTACAGTTATTAGCCCTGGTGGGGAACACCACACATGAACCAATGTGACCACTTGTCCAAAGCCCAGCACACCATAGGCAAGCATATGGAGGACAACTTCCACCCTGGGGAGACCGACCGAGGCCCACCACATTCCCCCAAAGGGGTATCTGACCCTCCAAGGACTTCGCTTACCCATGCCATGGTCATAAATATGCAAGTCTGCCTTGGCCACCTGGCAGAGTGAGACAACTTCCCCATGGCCATTAGAGAGAAGATGGAGTAGCTGACAGCAGCTCGAGGCCAGTTTGGAAGACACAGCCCTGGGCACCTCTGAAATACAAGCAAAGTCCAAGACAAAAGCATTTGGAGAGCCACACTCATTAGAGAAGAGGATGAGGTGTTTTCACTTGTGTCATGTGAGCTTCTATTCATGGGTTATTCATTAGGACTCAAAACAACCTGTGGACCTATCCCAACTTTCGGCTGGCAATATCTGTGCTACTATCAGTTTGCAGTTGTCCATTGGGCAGGTCACTCAAGGCATTAAAAAAAAAAGCCCATGCAATTATAAACCAGGTCCTTCCTTGTGTTCAGCCTCAGCTCAGTGGACACTCTCCTAGGGTGACCCAAGACACTGACCTGGGCCTTCTGCCCTCTTCCCATTCACTTCACAGTCTGGCCAAGGCTAATACCAAGTGATTTTAATTAAAACTTCTTTCCAACTACAGTGATGGGCATTTTGTCTGTTAATTGCAGAACAGACAGCCTCTCAGTGAAACGAGTGACTGTCCGGTTGGCCAGTGTACCCTTTCCAAGCCAAGAGTTGGGAACATTAGCACCAAGCAAAAGAACAGTCTTTCACAGTAAGGACACGTACAAAACAGGAGGTGAACGGTCATCATCATCATTAGGAGGCAAAAGGAGAAGAACATTTTCTTCTGCTGGGTAGGGATGGAAACTGGGCTGAGAGCCTGTCTCTGCCATGTTGAAAAACCAAGGTGGCAGAAGGACAACCGCGTCTGGCCCTCATACCTATTTCACCCTTAGAGCAATCAGGATGGTGGATTTGCTTTGCATTTGCTGCACTCTAACTTTTCCTGTGGAAAGGACGATCAGAGTTGTACCCATTGTTCCAGTGGAGGTCATGGTGGCTCTTGCCCTGAGGGTTTTAAAGTCAATGGAGAGGCCTTGGCATGACAGTCCCCTTGGCTTTTGCATGACAGCCTTCAGGCAGCAACTCGGAGGTACTGTGAGAGATCAGTGGACAGTCTAAAGCCCTTCTCCATCACCTCCAGAAAATGTGAAGTCCTGTCTTATATGTTGTTGCTTCTCAAGCTCAAAGACCTTGTGTCTTATACTGCTGAGCTTTGTATCATTGTCCTGTCTTCTAGGTCATTCATCCAATTCTTTTAAAAACACCTATAACCTCCTCTGTACCATTGACATCCCCCAGCTCTACCTCATCCACATGTACCAGCATTGTTCTTCTACTCTTCTGGGGCTGTTCACAGAAACAAGAAAGGCCTAGAGAGCTCCAGGGGAAACCTTCCCTTCTGCCTGATGCTTCCCAGTTGGACATTGTCAGGTTGATGGTTGGACGAGATGATCTGAAAGGTCCCTTCCCATGCAGGCAATTCTATGATTTCCCTTGCAAAATCAATCATGGCTACCTCATACATACTCAGGCCAGACCTACCTTCATTCCACTCTCCAACCACATACAGGTAATTTTGTTCTTTAAAATCCATTTTAGACCTTGCAGCTTTCCCTAAAGGATAACAGTTTGGTTCCTCCAGCACAGTCTAACTACCTGCAGCAATGACAGGCACCCTTTGCATCAGAGGACAGGCTTTGGTGGGCACATCGGAGATGAAAGGAAACCTTCCAGCTATGGCATTTCTGTCTCTGAAAACAACCCGAGGCAAACACGTGTTAGACTTGGGCTGTGTTTGTTGATGCAGCACCCAGCTCCTACAGCATGGAGCAGCGTGCAGAAAACCCACACCACCCTCCCCAGGAACAAGCATAATGTCACTCACTGTAACAGCCCACCTGGGCTGGACACCACCCAGGAGCCAAAACCACTTCTCTTGAGCCATCCCTCCATGAGTCTGCTTATAATTACCTGCCAACCTAATTGCACCCTTTCCTCAGGGAGAAGTAAGTTCAGAGATGCTGCTCCTATGGAGAGGCAGAGATTTGGCAGCATGCTGGGAAGCTACTGGTAATTAGAGAGATATTTTTATAACTTATGCTGACTTGACTTGCCTTAAGTCAAGAGAGTGGATCTAAGCATGCAGAAAGCTGTGGTGAGTATCTAAAGCATGCTGCTCATGCTCCTCACGATTAAACATCATCATTAGTGCAATTCACTTGGCAGACAGGAAAACCCCAGCTTCTGCCTTTGAGCTCTGCAAGGGCTATAGCTTCAAATGTAGACATGATTTCAAGGCTATCGTGGTTTGCTTTCCAGAGTTTAAGCCTGGCTTTGCCTACAGGGGGTAGCACAGAAAAATGATGTGTTCTTTAGTGACGGCACGAAAAAATTCACCTTGAAGATATGAAGTCACCATCCCACCCCACCCCCCTGGCTCCCAATTTCTAAGCACAGCATATGCTTCAGGAAACCATAACTTGGTCTTTCTGCCCTAAACTCATTGCCAGCTTTCCCCTGGAAAAGCGTATGAGCATATTTGTAGTTGAAGGATGTTGACCTGAGGATGAAAACAAGCTGTTAAGGAGAGTTTTCACTTTAAAATGCTACAGCTTTGCTGTTTGGAAACTTTCTCTATTTCATGTTCTCCTTTCCAGCCAATTCACATTTTTGTTTCAATCTGTACAGCCCCAGCCAGGCACTTCTGTGCGGAGCTGTTGTTAGTGTGTCATGGATAGCAACACATACCTAAGGGAAGGAGTCAACGTTTGCTGGAAACGGGCCTGGCTGAACTCCCTTTCCCCCTCCCTAATCCAAATGGCCCCCAGCTTTGGAAAAGTTTGCCTCCAGCTCTGAACTCGCTTGGCCCTAACTGCTATAAATAGTCGGAACAAAACTTCCCGGGCCAAATGGCCTGAGTGTTTAGAAAGCTTTGATCCCGCGCTGCATTTTGAAAGCTTGAGCCTTTTCAGCTCGTGCAGCTTGAACCCATATTGTTGCTCAAAGTGGGCCAGGGAGACCCAACTGCCAGGCTGGGAAGCAGAAGGGTGTCAAGCCCTGTGTGCACCCCACATTCAGACTTTCCTCACCTCTCCTGTGGCCAACAGCATCAATGCAAGAGCAAAGGACGGCGCCGAACTGGAGCCATATCTGCCTCGAGTCCATGGAGCTCCCCAAGGAAAGCCATTCCTTGGCTGCAGCCAACAAGCAAAACCTCCTCCTTGCTCCCAGCTGCCGTGCTTGCTTTCTGTCCCTGTTTTCCTGTGGGCTGATGGTGCTTTGCTTCCCCCTCCCTCTGGGTGTGCCTGGCTCTCGTGCCTTGGCACCGCTTGCCTTGACCAGAGACGGAAGTGGAAGGACACAAATATCAGGGGGGAAAAAAGAAACCACAAAAAAATAAATCAAAAACCAGAAAAAGGGCTGCTCTTGCAGTATTTCCAACCCATCAAGCCCAGAGTGGGAATCCTATGAGAAAGCCAGCTCTCACAAAATCCCAGGCCAAGAGGTTTGGATAACCAGACCCAGGGTTTGCATCCTCCCCAACCAAGATCCTAATGGTTTCAAGAGAAGCACAGCTCCACTCTGCCAGATGCCAGTGCTTCCAGGGGTGCTCAGCACCCACAAACCAGCAGCTGGAGCAGCCACCTGGGTGTGCTGTTCCTCAGGCATTTTGCTGCAGCCTCCCACTTGTCCAATGCTTTTCCCTAATGAAGTGACTTCCAGTTGGTTACAGGACATTTTACTCCAGAGCAAACCCCACCTGAAGCTCTTGGAAAGGTTTCAAATCCCAGGAGTGAGTGTTTGCTTCCTGCCTTCTCACCTTGCTCTGCAGCCAGCTGGCAGTGGTGAAACTGTGGCTCTCTGGAAATTCAGGGGAGCTGCCATGGGCTTGGGTTGGCGCATCTCTAGGGGGCCAGCTTACCCAATACTGGATTGGGAAAGGGCCGAGGTCAGCCCATCACCCTCTGTCACTGACAGGCGTCTAGTACGGGGGCAAGACAGTCTGGAAATTACTCCTTAGGGGAAGTTATAAATAAAGCTGCCTGGCTTTAAGGGAGCAGTGAAACCCCATGCACAGAGCCCATTGCAGAGAGAAGACTGGTGTCCAATCCCCTCCTTGCCCTGCTGTATCTCCTGGAGCATCAGATGGGGCTTGGTCCCGCTGCCTTGTGGGGTAAGTAGGTCACAGCAAAACCCCTGCAGAGGACAGCCAGCCTAACCAGTGTCCGCACCGGGTCCAGCATGGAGTCACTTCTGGAGCACCCACCCTTGGCTTACCAAGGCCATGGGACTTACTGCCTGAGTCCTGCCATGGAGCTTTGTCCCCTTTTTCCTGCTTGCCTCTCACCAATGCTGTGGGGCAATGCTCACCTGGAGTGGGTGGACTCCCATCACTTGCCCACATCCCAGGCTGCAGCATGCCAGATGGGGTGGCTGCTCCCCAGGGAGCACATGGGGTTTGGCAGCACTCTGCCTCGGAGGCGAGGGCTGGCTCGGGGCTTTGTTTTATGTCCTGTTTATCCTGCTGAGAGAAACAGAGGAGTTCAGTGTGCAGGAATCTCGCGCCCTTGCCCTGCTCCCCCACTGCATAAAAGCTGCTGAGCAAACAGGAGAAAATCAAAGGCGATTGCGCCCCACTGGCAGCCCACTGGGTTTCCGCACCACTGGCCCTGCTGCCAGCTCTTACATAAGCTGCCTGCTCAGCCCAGCACTGCATTTGGGGCTTTTTTCTTGTAAACCAAGCAGCTGATGCAGGGAAGGCTCTCTGGGACCCTACAGCTGTGTTGCCCCCTCTGCTTATTGTGGAAGACCCTTCTCCTGCCTCCTTGCCAGCCTGTTGGGGTTTGCTCCCCTCTGTCAAATAAGATATGAGACCGGGGCAGCCCCTTGATACACAACCATGCTACATTCAGCTGGTCATTGGCATGGTAGGACACTGGTGGTGGGTGACAGCCAAGCGGGGCTGTCCACATAGCAGCCCACAGTCCCCAGACTCAAGCCAACACTGTAAGTCGCCACCATCCTATCTCATATCTCATCTCATCTCATCTCATCTCATCTCATCTCATCTCATCTCATCTCATCTCATCTCATCCTCCTCAAGATTCATCACTGGAGCTTATTACCTTCTTCTGCTGGGAAAAGGAGATGCTTCAGCCTAAATCTGGGCTTCATAATGTCAGACCTCATTTCTCTTTGCTTCACACCCAGAGCATCACAAAGGTGGTCACAAGCAGTATGGCAACAGTGGCATAGGTGTGCATCCTCTTCACCAAGCACAACATGCACCAGGGCAAGCTGTCCCTGCTTTCTGTAGGCATGCCTTCAGCCTGTCACCTTTGGCTGTCAAGCAGTCCCCAGGGGTAAGGGCATTCCCAAACACATGCCCTGCATGGGTTATGAGGACTCATTTCCCTGTCTCTTCTGGACATGAACAGCATCCTCCTCTCAGCAGAACAGGAATGAAAACCCTGTGGACATAAAAAGCACCCAGGAAAGAATATTAAATCCTTTATGTATATGCCCCTCATCATCAGGCATGGCCTCACCTTCCCCTCCAGCACAAGGTTATTCTCTGAGTTGGCTAGGTGACAGCTGCCAAAGGAGGACAAGGAAGAACAATGGCAGCGTAACTTCTCTTTTCATCCCTATCCTTTTTTTCCCCTCTCTTGGTGTGCTTTTCACCGTGGGAAAATGAAGAAAGCAGTTTCACGCTTTGAGAATCAGCCCGTTAGCAAAGGCAGCTCAAGTGTCCTGGTCCCCCACTCACATCAGCCTCCCCTGTCCTGTGGGGTACCCCCAGGAAAAGCTCCCCAAACCATCACTTTAGCAGCTCCATCCAACATGGCCTAGACCAGCCCACCATCAGCCTTCAGCAACACACCGTCATCCTCTACTGTGCAAAAGTATTCTTACTTCCTATATTTTTTTTACAGTTTAATATTTTCTGATTAACAGCAATTAAAAAAAAAAAGTATTAAAGTGCCATTTTCCTGGGTTTCACCATCATTCAAGTCTAACAGCACGGCAGCCCTGTTTACCTGCACTCTCATGAGCCCTCAGTAGGGAACTCCTCACTTTCCGGCATGCACACCAGAGGGATTAGATCAAATTAATTCATACTTAAGGCTGTGGCAGGATCAGGCAAATCCTGGCTCGGCTATCTCTCTTTAGACTACATCTTGCAAACAGAAGGGCTGGAAACAATTTTGCCTTAATTGCTTTTTAAAATGCAGCCAGCAGATGGTCTGGTAACCCAAATTCATGACTCTTTCCACAGCTCCAGGCTGCTTGGCTTGCAAACCAAACCCAAGAACGACCTAGGTAGCGAGGGACCTATCCTGCCTGCTTGATGAAAGTGCTGGCCACGATGCCCAAGACAGGACTGTTCAGGTTGGCCAAGAGGGACACCTCAAGGCTGCCAGCTGTCCTATCTGCAATCCTCAGCCACCACCACCAGCAGAAAGTTGTCTCTATTTCTGGTTGTTGGTCTCAGCTCAAAACCTAGCCAAATTGCACTTGGGCAGCCCAGGGCAGGCAAGGACATTAAACAGGCCAGTCTCTGAGCCGAAGTGTTATTTTTGGTTGGAAGAGCTCTAGGCAATGGGTTGGCTGCTCCTGAAGAGCATTCAGACAGTGTAGGAAAGCCAGAAATAAGGGACAAGTTGCAAGCACACTGCAGCCTGTGGTGTCAGGGCCACCATGCTCAGAAACACCCTGGTAATCTTGAAGAGCCCACGAGTATGTAACATGGGCTGCAGCTTCCCTGGAGAGTGTAGCTTGGTCTCTTCAGGACACGGAGGGGCCATGCCTGGCCCGCATGTCCTTTTGTCACTTGATCCCTGGGGGCTGTTGCTGTGGACCCACACCTGAGAGCATCCTGGCTGCTCCTCAAAAGCTCATGGGTTAGGTAAGGAGAGTCCTTTTCTTGTGGCTCTCACCCTGACCTGCTGTGTGACTTCCCAGTAGTCCTTTCCCCTCTTCTTCTCCCCAGATAGCTGGACCAGTGTCCAGGATGTCTCTGAGCCCATCAAACTGGGAATGGGGACTGACAGGGCTACACGCTGCTTGCAGACTGTACATTACAGCAAGGCTTTAATACACCCATACTGACCCAAGTGATTTATTCCTTCTGTGTAGCCCCCACTTCCTTGTGAACACCTACGTGCTCAACATCCCAAGGCATCCAGCTTCAGAGCACTGCCCCAAAACTAGCCACATCGCAGCGTGAAGGAATTAAGGCTGTCCCAAAAACCTTGCAAACGTCTTGTGAAGCAGGCTTGTTTTTCTGTTGCAAAGTAATTTGAAATTCTTGGAAGGCAATCAGGAAAGTACAAAGTATTCCAGCTCAGGACAGCCTGGGACTCATTCCTTAGAGGCACAATGGTTGTTTACTCAATCCCTCATACATTAATATCTAAAAATTCATGAGTTCAATTGTAAACAAGAAGTACTGGCTTTACAGTGTTGTCTATTTAACAATAGTGGTTCCAGTCTGAATGCTGATTTTGTTGTTATCTTTCTTCTCATCTTGCTATCAGAGGGTCAAGATCTTTCAAAATTATGGGAAATATTTCAAACCCATTTATTTCTGGTTTTGAAATGCATCCCTCTGAAACCCAAGGCCAAAGAAAGACTATTTCAAATCAACATTGAAGAGTACAGGCAGGGAGAAAAGCTGTTTGTGCCAGCACTGTCCTCTGGCTCAAGAACAAATGAGGGAAAAGCCAGCCACAGATGCATTTGTGCTGGAAATATGTAGAAGACTGCTAACAATTGAGATGGAAAGTCCCCAGGGCAGTCTCCTGTGGAGGGACCAGTGGACATAAAATAACCCAAACCCAACCTGTTTCCAAAACAAAGCACAACTAGCTTCTGGAAGCACTTGCACCAGTGGATTGCCTGTGATGAGCAGAAGTCTCATCTGCATTCATCAGCCCAAGGACTCTGAGCATCCAGAACTCTTCCCAACACTTTGAGGAAAGCCTCTAAAACTGCATCCCAATGCCAAGCTGGTGTGCCCAGTTCCCTCTCCCAGAGGGAGCTGTGAGAGATGAGGGTGGAGAGCCTGCAGTATGGACGTGGTCCAGAGATCACTGGAGCTCATCTCCTTCTGTCTTCACTGACTGGTGCTGCCACAGGCCCTTCTCATGTCAGGGCTGTGCAGCCTTCAGCTCCCCAGCTGGTCCCATTTACAGACCTCTCTCCCTTTTGGGTCTGATGCTTGCCAGAGGGAATGAGCTGAGACCATGGCTTTGGGCTCCAGGAGTTCACTAGGACATTCACATGTAGGGTGGCAGGATTTCCCGGCTCCTTTACAGTCCTGCATAAACACACTTCTGTCTCAGGCATTATTGTGCCAGGGAACATAGTTTTAGCTTAGCTTTCTCGTCTTTCCTGAGCAACAGCTACTTGTTTAGGTAGCCTGAACAAGTGATCCATCCTTCTTGCTTGCAGAGTGAGAGCAGATTGACCAGCTCCACCCTGATGCTTTCTCGCAGTTGTATGACACTCAGAGAGCTCCACACAAGCCCTTGCTCCGAGTGGATGAGGAGAAACAATTCAGAGTTCTTTCATGGGTGGTTAAGGCTGTGTGTGAAACCCCAGTTGCTTCTTCTGGGGACAGAGCCTCAGGCCATAAAGCAGCACACTGAATGTTAATCTCAAGAAAGCAGTTCAAAAGGAGGAGTGAGATTCTTTGAGCAGGAGGTTCATGTATCTTTATCTTTGCTGCTGTCAAAGGGCAATAGCTGAGACTGCAGTGTCTTGGAAAGCCTCCAAGCAAGCTATCTCCCGAGGACATCAACAAGTCTGGAAAATCACCTTCACTCTCTTGATAAAAGTTTCAGTGAACAAATGAACTCCCAAGGCAGGTTCCCAAGAAGCTACTGGCTAGAAATACATCATCTCACATTTGAATGAAGCCTTTGGCTTGCTCAAACCACAGGTACAACCTGGAGATGCACAAGCCTGCTCTCCTCTTGGGGTTAGCCACTGTTTCAGCTGTCACTTCTGCCCTGCAGAAGCTGGCCAGACAGGTGGGGTTTATGGGGCAGTCATCCCAGTGCTGCCAAACCACTAGCCAAGGGCAAGAGCTCTCAGACAAGCACAGATTTCAACCAGTGAAGAAGCTGGGGAGAAAATGCTGCATGATTCACGCACTCTCCTTTCCTGCCTCATGAAAGCCAGTAGGACTTGCCATCCAAGAAAGTCCAAAAGCCTTTGATCTTTACTGCTGCCTCTTCAGCCCAAGAGATCTCCACTGAGAAGTCACTACTGTATCATAAAACTGCAGTGCTACAACAATGTAAGAGGTAGCATCTGGCTCCCTGTTTACTCCAGTGAGCAGCCACTTCCATAGGCATCATGGGAACATCCTCTTTTAGACATTTAGCTCTACATTTGCATACAAATATTCTCACTGGAAGAGCCCAAAGCCTGTCTCCAAGCACCAGCCCCCAGCTCACCTCACCAAGGAGGACAGGATCTGCACCAAATCCAGCTGTGACCATGCTGATGCCACTCAGGCTGATAAATGTCCTGTCCTGATGAAAAAATCCAGCAGACTGCCTCAGGCTATTGTGAGAAAGGCTCCTTCTGCTCCCTGCATGGGTTGAGGGTACCATCCTGCACACTGTGGGCAGTGTGGGAGATCCTCCCTGACCACCTGTGGTGACCACAGCAGAACACAAAGCCAAACTGCTCTTACGGCTTTGCCTGCTCAGATCTCCAGCTCTCGCCCATCCTGCTGGCCAGCCAGTCGGTCCCAGAAGGCAGCTCCGTGTTTATCTTGGATGACCTCCTGCCAGAGCAGAGTTTTCCACAGAACAGCTTTTCTGCACTGCTGGAGAGAGGATTTCCTGCTGTTTGATCTAAATTTGCCCGTCATTTCACCAAGTGCCTCCTGGTTTCCTTCATCATCCCTGATCTTTCCATCAGGGAGGCAGCCACGCAGCCCAGGGCTGTTTGGCAAGGAGCTGGGGTGAGGCCTGGTGGTCAGAAAGCAATTGCTGCTGGTCCATACCTCCCTCTGGCCCTGGAGGGGTGGAGGGGGCCTTCCCTTCTTAGGCAGATCAAGCATAGACATGCAGTGCCCTCTGCCGAGCTAGCTACCAAGGGAGATGCAGAAAGGAGCAGCATGTAGAGCTCTGCAGCTTTGTAAGCCTCTGAATGGGCAGCCAAGCTTCCAGCCTCCCTGGCTGGCAAAGCAGAGAAAGGACCTTTCTCCTTACTGATAAATTGCCATTAATCACAGCTCTTGGAGCAGCTGTTTGAGAAGCCGAGCTGCTAGAAGAGGCCCAGGTAGTCTCATCAGCCAACTTCACATCTGCAGATTATAGCTACCTGAAGAAAGCAAGACATCTTTACTACCCTCTGCAGTCCCACCCACCGGGCTTGAGCAATGCTCTCTTGCCCCATGCAATGGGGAGGGGCAACACCTGGCAAGACAGGCAGAGCATTAACGGACAAAGACCCAAACTGGGTGACAAGTTAGTGTTCCCTTTCCCCTTGACCAGAGGCTGCCTTTCCCAAGAGAAATATGCTGCTTTGTCTTGACATAGAGGAGGGAAGCAGCCATATGGGGAAGAGAGAGCCCAAACTGTCTCGGGGAGCAGGAGAGCCTTACCAGGAACCACACAAATCAGGTGTGAAGCAGAGTCATCGTCCATACCAGGACCTCAGTGAATTAGTGCTCTTGCTACAGAAGCCTTCCTGGAACCACACAGGTAGGCATTAATTAATCTGAGGCCCAGAAAGGTCCCTTGTGATGTTCCTGCTCACAGGAACTGTTAGCTGCAAGTCTGCTACTAGTGGACTTAGTGGCTGTGACAAGTGACTCTGCCAAGCTCTTCTGAACCAGCTGCAGAGCGAGGGCAGCTTCCTGCTCCAAACTTGGGCAGGAAAAGCATCCCAGCTGGTTTGGCTGGAGTTGGTAGAGCCCTACGGAGGCCTTGCAGGTGAGATGGACCTGGGCTGCTCCAGCGCAGAGGAAGCTGAGAGCTTGGCACAGCCCCCAGACCACCCTGGATCCTCATTGCACTGCAGAAAACATGGAATTGCTTCTGAAGCAGTGCCCAGCCATGGGGCTGGCAGGACACCCACAGCCCAGGGCAGCTCACATTGCAAGAAACCACTTTGTTTTTCTTTTCCTCCACCCTGTCAAACCCTCTCCAATTCATTTGAGGGTAAAGAACCTCAAGTGAGGTTTAAAGCCCACAATACAGGCAGCAAAGTCCACTCCTAGTTAATAAGATTCACTTTAAGAGATAAGGCCTATTGACATTCAGAGAATGATAGAGGTTTACAACACTGGCAGCAATCTGACCCCCAGCAGGTTTATGTAGCACAGGCAATGTCCAGCTAGATACTTGTCTCCTGGTCCTGGATTGAAATTAGCTCCTTCCCTTGACTGCAAAGACTGTATATTCCTTATCTCCGCTGAAGGGGAAGGTCACCACTAACATGCAGTGTATTCAAAATTTGAGTGCTTTCTTCTCCATTAATGTTTCCAGGACTTATAGGTCATTGGGACACAAACCAAATGGAGAAAGATCCGACTTAATTCTGATCTTGTTTCCAAGGCAGCGTTTCCTTCCTCCCCATTTCTAGCCATAGCTTTTCTACCGCTGCCAGTCCCCTTCTCTGGGTACTTGCATGCCCTCACTGCCATCTGCCTGCACTCGTTACGTACCACACTTCCACACTTACCATCCTCTTGGACAGAGAAGACCTCTGGGCCTTTGCACTGTGCCTCACTTTCCATGGTGCTCCTCCAGCTGAGAGAAGCATCTGGGCTAAGGGCTAACGCGAGTCAAGTCAAGTCTCTCCTGTAAAGCAAAGCCTAGTTTCAGAAGGAAGGAGCACATGAAATCACACACAGCATCAATGCAGAACCCATCTTGAAAACTCAGTGCCTCCTTCAGGGCCTCTCAGTTTGATTTCTCTCTCACAAGCACCATTTGTGACATTTCATGGATGTATCAGTCCAGGACACTCCTCTTTCCCCCAAAATGCAGTACCCCCACTGCAGAGGAGCCCAGCTGCTAACAGGTGACAACAATGCCAGCCTTGAAGTAAATGCAAAAAGAAAACAGAGCCACACAAGGTCTCCTAAAAGGAAGACATTAGGATCAGGCCATGCAGACCAGATGCCTTCTAGCATAAAGCCTTAGTGTTTTTAAGGAGCATCCCAAACCCAGCACCTTCTAAGAGGCCCACATCCAGAGCTGGGGATCCAGCTGAGGGCTGGTGACAGGGGCACCAGGAGGACCCGTCCCTGTTTCTATGACATGCACACCCTTTTGCCAAATCCCACCTCTGGCCTCGGCATGCTGAGAATGCACAGACAGTATCTCTGTATTGCACCTAATCAGGAGATACCTGGCCGTGACAACTGTCGTCACTCTGCGCACAATATTTTCTTGTTATCTCACACCCTCTGTAAAGTGCTGACAGGAAAATGCTGAATCAGGAGCTCTCAGCTGGAAGAAATTAATATGGTTTTTTAGCAGTGGCATGGCCCTGTGCTGATTCAAAGCATTCCTGCTCAGGGAGAGGATGATGGCCATGGTAAGTGTGATTCAGTGTCCTGCTCTGCTCCCCAGGGAATACCCTGGTCCCAAGCCAAGACGACATGGAGCTGGGCAATGGGGAGGCCAAGGAGACGCAGAGTGTATCTTCTGGCAACTCAAAATAATCTCTCAATGCCTTCTGGCCTCTCCTTTACAGGCCCACAATGAGATGCCTTGGCCGCTGATGTTACTTGCAATCGCAACACCCTGGAGTTCCCGCCTGCATCCAGGGCTGATGCCATATTTTCTATACCACTGATGCAGTCACCAGCACGTTGTTAGTCTGGGAAAGTCAGCAAAACCCACAGTCACTCCTCAGGAGCGTGCCTCGAGCAGACAAACAGCTCCCATTTCCCTGAGCTCAGCAGCCCTGCCTGATAAAGGATGGAATGGAGAAAAGGAGAAGAAAACACTTTCAGCGCTGGCTCTCCTCCCATCAGATACAGAGTGCACAGCTGCATGAAGTCCCTGAGGTATGTAAGGGTCTGGGACAGCCCTATGGCCCTGGGATATGGCCAAGCCAGGCAGCGATGGCTGCAGGGAAGAGCCCAGCTTTCCATCCCGCTGGGGATTTGTGGGTCACAGGAGCAGTCCCTGAGCATGGGGAGAAGATGCGGCCATTGGAGCCCCACAGTGTGCTGCACTCTGAAAATAACTGCTGGCAGCAGGGTGAGTCAGGGAGAGGAGGCATGACACCCTGCCGAAGTTCTTGTCCCAGCCCCACAAAGCGTTTACTGAGGCTCAGCTGTGGGAGCAGCGTCAGTCCACTGCTAAAAATGACATCCGATCAGCTCCATGCTGTCTCCAGTACCCGCTCACAGGTGCGCTCCCTGCCCCAGTTTCCCCAGTCATCAAAACTGTGCACCCCCACCAATACCTGGCAAGAGGCCAGTCTGGGCTATTTTACACCTTGGGGCTACTCCAACTGTGACCCGATGTGGGCAGCCCCTGAGCAGCCTCTGCCAGGCAGGATGCAAGGGCAACCAGCAGAAAGGGGGTGCCCCTGCCTGCTCCTCTCATTCACCTCTCCCACCTGGGTGGCCACAGGGAGCAGGGAGCTAGCCTGGGACCAAGGAGCACCTCTACCAGCCACCCGATGGGTGCTTGAAACCCACTGCCAAGTGGGTCACTTTGTCCCTTGTCCCCACACTGTCAAAACAGCAAGCATCTACCTGCATCCCTGCTTCCCTGCCTGTGGCTCTCGCAGGGAGACATTGCCATCTGCTGTCTGCTGCTTGGCAGGACACGCCAGCCTGCCTCTGCCACCCAGGCCTGGCCCTCCTCCATCCCGACTTGCAGGGAACTATCGCTGTGGGGACCCTCCAGCACTGAGCACCGTTGGGGCAGCACCCACCACCATCTCCACACAGAGCCGCCTTTCGCAGATGCCCAAAAGCAGCTGTGCTTCAGTCCCACCAAGCACCTCCAGGTCTACCCTACTCCAGTGCTGTGCAAATGCCTGGTATGCTTGTTTGCAGCTAATGAATATGCCACTGCCCAGCAACATGGGGCAGGCAGAGCAGTGTCCCAAACGAGGGCTGTGTCCCCTGGCTTTGGAAGCACCAGCCTCACCACTCTAAACTGCCACGGAGCAAGATCCCAGCACCAAGCACTGCCCTGCTCTGCTGGTGACTCACCTGCTGACACCTCCAGCTCGCTCTGCCTTGGGCTCATCAGGAAACACAAAGGTGTTATTTTTTTAACAGCCATACCAAGAGACATTCCCTTATTTTAAACTGTAAAGCACCTACATATTGTTTCTACAGCCTAAGATAGAAGATGCCATCAAAGGGAGGAGAAAAATAGTAATTATCTGCTGTTCAGAAGTTTAGAAAAGGAACTGCTTTTTCAGCTATACTTGTTAAATGCTTCTAAGCTTAGAAAAGATCAGCTAGGTTAAATCTTTTTCAAGCAGCTGGTGTAATGTTATATTTTGGATTTGGGATGGGAATAGTGTGATAACACACTGGTATTTTTGATTGTTGCTAAGTACCCAAGACCTTTTCTGCTCTTCATATTGCCCTGCCAGTGAGCAGGCTGAGAGTGCACAAAAAGTTAAAGAGAGGATGCAGCCACGACAGCTGACCCCAGCTGTCCAAAGGAGTATTCCATACTATATGCTTAGTAAATAAAGCTGGGGGAAGAAGGAAGGGGATGACATTTGGAGCTGGCATTTGTCTGCCCAAGTAACTGTTAAGCATGACGAAGCCCATCTTTTCCGGAGACAGCTGAACACCTGCCTGACGATGGGAAGCGGTGAATCAGTTTCTTGTTTTGCTTTGTGTGTGTGCACAGCTTTTGCTCTACCTATTAAACTGTCTATATCTCAACGCAGAAGTTTTTTTCCCTCACTTTTACTCTTCCAATTCTCTTCCTCCATCCAAACTGTGGGGAGTGAGTGAGTGGCTGCATGGTTCTAGCTGATGATGGGGTTAAACCACGATAATCACCGACACAGACTAAAGCTGACAGTTGCCCTGATCTTTGGGAGGACATGGTCATGGAAGATGGCATGGTAACACACTGCTGGAGGTCACTGCAGGCAAAAAACAAAGGAGAACTGTGGATTCCCCTTCTCAGTTGCTTACCTGGTGGTGGGGACTATCCCCAAAGCCTGGCTGAAAGTCAACAAGAGGCATCACATAATATGACTTCTGCAGAGGTCTAGATGACTTCTTACACAAACTTACAAATACAGCAGTGGTCCTGTAGGAAATGTACGACATTATTTCTTGTATGCACTGGTGGAAATGCTGGGGGAGGGGAAGGGGTTGGGGAGGACGGAGGGCAGTGTGGAGCAGGTATTAGCATGTATTAGCATCACTTGCTGGACAATGCAAGAGGGGGAAGGTGTACAGAAGGCTTTGAGCAATTGCTGGGGTAGGGGGTAGAGCTCTAATATGAATCAATGTGACCTTCATTATCAATTTCCACTTTATATTGAACAGCAGTTGGATCCACTGAAGTGGGATCTACCAAAATACAGGCTGCTTGAGGACCAGTCAAGCTCAGAAGGCCCAGAAGGCTGAGAGCTCTGCTTTAGCATTCACTGGCAGGGTCCAAGACAACCAAGACTGAGCAATACGCTCAAAACCAAAAGTTATCCAAAATGTGGGATCAGTCCCTGGACTAAGGGAGCTTGCTTTGGAGGGGAGCTTTTCTCAGTGGGCATGGATACATCTCCCATTATCACCAGTGAGCACAAATCTAACGAGTGCATCTGCCACCTCCACTTTAGGGCTATGCTGAGTTATCACAAGAGATTGGTAATGTTCACAGTCCAGGATGCTGAGATTAAATCAGGTGTCTGAGCTCATATCACTATCGGGTCCTAAAGGGTGCAAAAATGCACAGACAAAACCAGCAGCCCAGGAGACATGAGGGAAGCCAAGAGCTGGTTTCCTTTGCCTCCCCTCTGTCCTGGACAGACCATCTAGACACACGCTGACTGCTGGACAGGCCACTTGGCCACACACCTTGGTGCTCGTATTCATGTGGCCATGAGGGAGAGTGAATGAGTGAAGTCAGACTTGTCCAAGAGCAAAATCACCTTCCCCTCCTGTCAGGTCTGGCACTGAAATTTGCTGTGCCATTGCTAAATGCTGCAGTGTTATTTCCTACATTTTGCACTGACGTGGCCTCAGACACACAGCCTACCCAGTGGCTGCCCCTGAATCCCAGTTTTCCCAGCTGCTGGCACTTGGACATGCCACAGTCCCAGTGCATTTGTGGCACAGACCCCCAGATCCTGAGGAGCTGACCTTGGGCATCCCCCAAAATACAGGGAAATCAGTGCCAAGAGCTCGGGATTGCTGCTCCAGCTACCTCATTTTGATGGCCTATGGGGCTGGGAGTCTCCTGAGACAGCCATGGGTGTCTCCTCCTCTGGGATTGTAATTTGGGTTTTGGTCTGTTTTCTCACCCACATTGTGTGACTTTGTGCTTTCCTAGTATAGGGCATCTTACAAGGCTTTTCCTTGACTGCATCTTCTGCAGAGAGCTCTGTGGCAGTGTGAAACCAGCCCAAGAGAAGGGGTCACTCACAGATCTGAGCAGGGAGGACAGTTTGTTGTGTTTTCCCCTGACAACATTTATCCCCTGTCTCAAGAGCCTAAAGGGGAGAGTGATCTTCATCAAAATTACTTTCTTCTACTGCAGTATTTATTTTTCTTTCAGGCTGGCCATAACAGCATGCCTGCCCTCATCAGAGAAAAATCTGTGCACAGCACAGAACCACCCCCCAGATACCCCAAAACACTCATCATGGCTGGAGGGGGACCAGCAATGCCAGCATCACCACAGGACCATGCCAGCCTGGCACTACTTCTGGCAATCTGTGTTAGAGACAGAGCTCCAGCCCTAGTCCCTTCTCTCCTTGTAGCTTGCAAGCAAACAGGCCTCACTCAGCTGGCCCCAGTGAAAATGCTGCTCCCTCCATAATGAGCTGAACCTGCCTCCAATCTCAAAAAATCTCTTCCCATTACTTTCTCTCACCCTCTGTTTTTTAAGCCATCCCCTGCTTGTGTTCAGCAACAGCTACCCTATGGGTTTAAGGCCTACCACTATTCCCCAACTGAAGATAACCCCCTCTGCTTCACAGAAATGCTGCCAAGACATGGCAAATTTGCTGGTATGGTGTAGTTTGCTCCAGTACAACAGGAGGCTACATGGGAAAGAGCTTGGGAATAAAACTACTGGGAGGAGGATTTCAGACTACTGGGAGCAGGGATGCTAATGTATAGAGAATACTGTTTGGGAAGCCAGTTTGTTTATATTACATCCCTGCAATAAATAACGGTTTCAGCTCCTAGGAGAGCAATAGCGCCCTGCTGAAGCAGCCTGCTCACAGCTGCTCACGTACACCGTCACTCAGCAGCGACCTCATGGCCTAGTTGGCTCTGACTCCAGAAACGGGTTTGCATGTCTCTGGTTTCCTGCAGGTGCCACAACATTAATTCCTTTGAGTTACTGGATCTAAAGCTATCTCTGAGACACACACTGTCATTTACTGCATGCAAGTTGTCCAAGAAAGGAAAACCAAAGTAGTGAGCTGCCAGGGAACAGGCAATGGGATGGTGATGGCTTTGGCACATGTCCACCAGGTGAATGGTACGGTGCTCCAGACCATCTTCAAGATGCTTTGAGTGCAGTCTAGAGTAATTGCCCCTTCCCATGTGTTCCCACAGTTCCTGAAAGCAGGATCATATACCCTTATCAGAAGTGATATTTGCATGTGCAAAGCCCTGATCAGCAGTGTGGGACTGAAGGTTGCTCTGTAGTGTTTTTGTTGAAATATTACCTGTTGCCTAGACTTTTGGGGGGTTCATTTCTTTTTCTCATTGCCAAGACCACCTTCCCTTTGTGGCTGTCCTTGGGATTCAAAGGAAAGATCCTGCACATAGGAAAGATCCTACATATAGTAAAAATGAAATCAGCTGCTACAAATACAGTAGCTGTGACACCCAAAGTGTGCCTGGGGGCAGGTAGGAGTCTCATGATACAAGATGAGGACACAAGCTTGAACCAGTCTCATCTTCTCCCCACTTCTCCCTTCTCTACTTTGCAATTTGCTTCCCTTGGCTGTGCTGATGTGGGAGGCTGTTCCCTCTCCAGGTGCAAGCAGCACAGTGCATCTGCTTCCACTAATCCCAAATAAAACAACTGTAGGCAGAGAGTCCCTGTGCTGATTGCCTACAAAGTGAGCCAGCTCAAAACATGGGGAAAAGTTTGATTCTGACGCCACAGAGGAGACAGAAATCCCTGCTGTGAGGAAGAGAGAGCTAAGCAACGTGTGCAAGACAGGCAGTAAGAAAAGCAGGGAGGAAAGATCCCTGTGGGAAAGCTCCCACACCTGAGAAAGACAGAAACACACATGCTGGACTTGCGGGGAGGGAGAAACCACTCACACAGTGGCCAAGGAAGGAACAACCAGATGGTGAGAAACACATCTTGAAGAGGAAGAAAAGCAGGGATTTAGTGTAACGCACTAGAGATTAATTGAAGGTCAAGGTGTGATGTCCTGGAATGTAGGCTGGGAAAAAACACCCCATGAACGCTACTGGTGTTGAGGCTCTCTCTAGCAGAAGTGGAAATAGCATCTACAAGCTGGGAGCAGGCAAAAGCCTCCTGGTAGGTGCAGTGAGAGGCACAAGTCAAGTGGGTGGCTGGTGCTCTCCATTGCTGGTGGGAAGAGGGGAAGGACTCAGGCAGGCAGGGCAGTCCTGCTGCATTTCCCAGGCTGCTCTCTTGGATGTGAGCAGCAAGGCTGGGGTGAGGAAAGAGGCCCCACCTCCAGAGGCTGAGGCTGGACACAGAAAGGTGAGCCAGACACTGGCACACTTGCATGGGATGCTCTGCACCAGCCTCCCTCATCTCCCACACAGGGGCCTGGGGTGTGCTCCTGCTGGGCTGCCTGCCCGCCCGTGCTCACCCATCAAAGTAAGGCTCTTCTAGTTAGAGCTGGGAGCTGGGGGGGAGGGGGGGGCAGGAGGGATGCACACAGGCAGTCCTGAGGGTGATGGGAAGCAACAGGGGTGGGGGACACCAGAGAGGGTACAGACAAGAGGCCACTGGGGTCTGTCCCCTTCTGCAATGAGACCTCCGCACGCCCCTGGCATCACCTTGCAGACTGATGGTGGATTACAACCTTTGGAAAGCTGCTTCAGGGAAACGGTTCACCATCACTGCACTGTTACTCTGCACATACACATTGCACATGCTCTGTGCTGATGATGCCACAACTAGAACACTGCATCCAGTTCTGGGCTTCCCAGTTCAAGAGAGACTGGGAACTACTAGAGAGAGTCCAGTGCAGGGCAACAAAGATAATTAAAGGATTGGAACATCTCCCTTATGAGGAAAGGTGAGAGAGCTGGAACTCTTTAGCCTGGAAAAGAGAAGGCTGAGGGGAGACCTTAATAATGTTTACAGGTATCTGAAGGGTGGGTTGAAGGAGGATGGAGCCAGTGACATTCCGAGTGACAGGACAAGGGGCAACAGGCACAAGCTGGAACAGAGGAAGTTCCATTCAAATATGAGGAAAAACTTCTTTCCAGTGAGTGTGACAGAGCACTGGAACAGGCTGCTCAGGGAGGTTGTGGAGTCCCCTTCTCTGGAGGCCTTCAAGACCTGCCTGGATGCAGTCCTGAGTAATGTGCTCTGGGCAATCCTGCCTTAGCAGGAGAGTTGGACTATAGATGATCTGTAGAGGTCCCTTCCAACTCTGACAACTCCTGGATTCCATGGTCACAGTGTATGTGAGTGGCTTTCCTGCAGATGCACTCCCACCTCTCTGCAGCAGTGGGCTGCAACAGGCTGGACAGCCCACACACCACTGTCCATAGCTGTAAGCTTGGGGAGTAAAGAAATAGGTAAGAGGAGTGTTGGCATTTCCCAGTGCTCACAAGTGCTATCTCTGTCAGCAGCAGGCTTGCTCAGGCTCAGCCAGCTGGCTTCAAACTATCCAGCAACCTCTGAACAAGGGTGCTGGGAGATACTATTAAATCAGCATCCACACAGAAATTCATCATCCAGGGCGTAACTCACTATACCTCTTGTCAGTGAGAGGAATGGGGTTGTTTCTCCCTTTCCCTGCTGGGATTTGTAACTGGTTTTGCCTTCCAGAGAAGTGATTGCTCAGAGGCCTTCTTGTCTCCCAGCCTTGCAGCAGGATGGGGAGTAGATACACGTTGCTCTTCAGACTCCTCATGCAACATGAGATCCTTGGGCCATTCTGGGTATAAGAGCAGGACAGACCCGCTGACCTGCTTGCAAAATTGCAAAGAGCACTGGTGAAAATAAAACTGCTACGGGCCAAACCTCGACTCCTCAGCACTGCATGTCTCACACACAGCAAGCCCACTGGCTGCTGGCTGCCCCTGGCTCATGGTCTGATTTTAATTATCTTCAAATGTTCTGCATAAAAGAGGGCAGGAGAAATGTGGTTGCACTGCTGCTTCAATGCCTGGGGGCAGGAGGCAGCTTGGCTTGCCCACGTCCTCTGCCAGCAGCATGCAGCGCATCTGCTCTGCCGAGCCAGCCTGGTGGGCTGTCAGGCAGCTTTCCCACCTTTACCATCACAGCTCCAAGATGTCTTCCTTGTTTTCTCATCCTCCTGCTATTTTTATTTCTCTGGAAGTGCTCTGTGTGGCCAGATGACCTTTATTAAGTTGGTTTTTTTTTATACTGCATGATTCTGCATTAATACGGAGCTCTCTTCTCTGCTGGGCCCTCCAGGAATGGAAGCAGCTACTGCTTGCCTGGCATTGTAACGTGTGAGCTCCTTAGCCATCAAGAGAAACAACCACTGGATCTGAAACCTGGCAGACCATCAGGGACCCAGTAATTAATAACATCTGCATTTTGTTTTTCTGATAGCTCTGTATTAAAAAAAAAAGAAGGAAAATAGTTTAAAAAGTGCAGAAAAAAATGTTCCATGCTTTCAATTGTGCAGTAGAGGGAGGAAAAAGGGTATCAGATCTAAGCATAAACCAATGTGACCAAAGACAAAACCAGTTACATTAAGAAACAGCTGCCTGGTTGGTTTCTGCTCCTCATGCCTGTCATCCCCTCATGCTCCAAAATCCAGGTCCCCTACAGCAATGGCCCCAGGGGTGGAAGAGCCTTAGAGTTGTCCATGCCTGATGTAGGCGAGGAGCATAGCAAATCCAAAGTGCCCTCAATTCCTGGTCCAGGAGTAAACCCCATGGACGCTTGGAAGAGAGGAAGGGGGTCCAATGTGCAGTGCCTGGAGAAGAGGGTGAAGTCAATGCTGATTGGAAGAAACCAAGGAGAGAAACTACAGCATTTTAGGGAACAGATCAAGGGAGGATATGCCTAGGGACCCGCTGTGTCAGGAAGGTGAGGTCTTCGACAAAACCTTGGCCTTCATCACTACTAATGATATGCCCAGATGGGTTGCAAGCCCAACCACAGGGTACCCCTGTGCCAGCACCACACGTCTCAGATGGATTGTGGGGCCACTGAGCCCTGTGGGTGAACACAGTGACCCTGGGCAGCAACTCTTTGGAGGCCTCCAGAGATGGCCTCTTCAGCCATGTCACCCAGTGAGCATCAGCTCTTGCCAGCACAGAGGCCATCAGGCCAGGGGGTCCACAGGGGTTCACCTTGGAAGAGCATCCCTACAAGGACCTGCAGTGTGGGCAGCCTTTCAGCAACCTGCTGAGCCAACAGAAGCATAGCAAGGCCAAGCCCTGTGCCTGGGAGCTCTGCAGCAAAGCCTACGCTCACCAGGGCACGCTGCAGCAGCACCACTGCCTGCACGCAGGTGAGCAGTACTACAAGTGCTCCTACTGCATCATGGCCTTCACCCAGTCCTCCCACCTTGCCCACCACCACCACACACACACACACCAGTGAGCAACCCTTTGCCTGTCCCCACTGCGCACACACTTTCAACATTTTGGCCACCCTCTAGTGGCACCAGAGCTCCATGATAGCCCCCTGCACAGACCCCACCAACCCCACCAGCCCCTCTGCACAGACCATAATATAGAATCATAGAATGGTTAAAGTTGGAAGGGACCTTAAAGGTCATTGAGTTCGAGCCCCCCTGCCATGGGCAGGGATACCTCCCACTAGAACAGGTTGCTCAAAACCCCATCCAGCCTGGCCTTGAACACTTCCAGGGATGGGGCATCCATAACCTCTCCTGGCAACCTATTCCAGTGTCCCTCCACCCTCAAAGTATAGAATTTCTTCCTAATACCTAACCTGAATCTCCCATCTTAAAACCACTACCCCTCGTTTTATCACTACAGTCCCAGGTAAAGAGTCCCTCTCCATCTTTCTTGTAGGCCCCCTTTAGCTGCTGGAAGGCTGCTACAAGGTCTCTTTGGAGCCTTTCCATCTCCAGGCTGAACAACCCCAACTCTTCGAGTCTGTCCTTACAGAGAGGTGCTCCAGTCCTCTGATCATTCTTATGGGCCTCCTCTGGACTTGTTTGAACAGGTTCATGTCCTNCTCCCCAAACCCCCAAGCCCCTCCTCAAGCCCTCCCCAACACACCACCTTCCCCCTGGAAAGCTTGTGGGAATCCTCATTCGAAACGCCACAGAAAACCTCCTACTCCCAAAATCCCTTCTCAGCCCCATCCCCCCCAGCTCCCCAGCCTCCTACCACAAGCCCTCCTGGACATCCTCCTTCAAACCCTCCTGCAAAACCACCTCCTAGGACACCCACCCCTCAAACCCCTCCCCAACCACCCCAATATTCTCCACAGACCCTCCTGTGAATCCTTGTGTGTAAGCCCCCTCGTGTGCCCCCTGCCCTCAGTTCCTCTTCAGCCCCTTTTCCCACACCTCCAACCCGCAGCCCCACACAAACCCCTGTGCCAGCCTTCAGATGAGGCCTTGGGCAAATCCCCGGGAAATACTGATGTGAGCCCTGCTGTGCCACACCATCCTCTCTCCCCTCCCCCACCTCCCAAATCTCTCTCCCACCCCCAAATCTCCCCACCCGTCTACAAACCCTCATGGAAACCCTCCTGCAAGGCCTCCTGTGAGCCCCCCCTCGGTCACCACTACCCAACTCCCACTCCCTCCCCACCCCTTCCGAACCCTCCTGTGAACACTTGTGCAAGGCCTTCTTTTAATCCTGGTGCAAATCCTCCTGTGAGCCCCCTTGTGCCCCACCCCCCAGCTCCCACCCCCCAAAACCTTTTGCAAATCCTAGTGTGATGCCTCGTGCAAAATCCCAACCTCACACTATCACCCCTGCTCTGCA
>VXBJ01005420.1:642026-677005 GCA_013400055.1 Nycticryphes semicollaris | reverse complement strand
GGAAGAAGCAATACACACAGTAAGAACATCCACTGCCACTTTCTACATCACCCCACTGCCAAATATTCCTGCTACAACAACAGCTAAATTAGAGGAATGAGAGAGAAGCTTTTAAATTTTGTGGGTTTTCTTTAGAGCACTGTTGCTGTTTGGAACCATTTGAAACCTCCCTCTGGTGTCCTGTGAAGCACTTAGTTTGTAGATACTAACTCTGCCATTTCTATTGCTTTTCTGATATTTTATTATCTCTCTTCTTCAGATTTTATTGCGATTCAAACACTGTATGACGGTTCTAGGCAACCAACTCTTGCTCCCACCCCCCTGGCCACTCAAAACTATAAAAAACCTTGCTAAAAAAAGTCCCTTTACAAAAGAAAGAGAGAAAAGAAGAAAAAACTGTTCGCTTGGGGTATTTTTTAATATATCCTTGAGAAACAAAGGGAGGATATACACCCAGTTGTTGTCTTGACAACAGGAAAAAAGTCTAGCAGTAAGTACCTTTCTGTTACGGTAGAGGTCTGGAACTTGTGGGGTGCTGGAGTGAAACAAATTGTCCAGTGTTTCCACAAAACAAAATGTAGGCAATCCATACTTAGTGAGAGCTCAGTGTCCTCACTCTCATCACTGGAACGGTTTAACCCCCACCTTTTGTCCATTTCAAGCACTTTTCCTTTCTTTTCAAATGACTTATGTATTCGAAGGCTCTTACATGCATGTCCTTCATTCTCTCTTTTCCAGAATATATAATCATTCATTTTACCCTTTTTTCCTAAAAGCATATTTTCTAGACCTCTAGATGGCAAAACCATCTGGGGAGTTAGGGGGACATCTCTTCACATCTAGGTATTTACAAGTGCGATACAGTCATCCGGACTCCCTTTCTGGTCTGTAGGAAGAAAATGGCACTTTTAGGGCATGATTCAGCCCGGCCGGAGACCGATGTCTAAAACAGGTCAGATGAGCAACACCTTGCAAGAATCTCTTTCTCTGTGTTGATTATAAAGGAAGCCAACATGATTACTTCAGATGGGGATGGCCTTAAATTAGGTGAAGTCCTGCCCTGACCTGGTTTCGTGTGCTGCTTGTACAGATTGTGCTCGAGGTTCTGTCCTTGAAAATAACTGGACTGTGTAAAAATCACCAGTAATATCATGTGAGGTTATACCTACAGCACAGGAGCTGCTTGACCTCACAAACCTCTAATCTGGTGGAATAAAGTTCTTCTTGGAAAGGTTTTCGGGCAGACTCATTACAAAGTTACCATGGAAACATTTTTTTTCCCCTTGGTAAGCACAGTTTGACAATTAGCTCTTGTGGACGTAACCCTTTGGATCTGAATTTTGTAACACTAGTAAATGAAGCCTCCTGCGAGCACCTTTATTCCCTTGCTGCAGACAGAAAAAAAAAAAAAAAAAAGAAAGGATGTACACAATGTAACAATGTACTCTGCCATTCCACACTGGGGTGAAATCTTACAAAAACAACAACAAAAAAAAAAAAAACTCAAAACGACTGAGCCTCTGACAGGGGCGAGGTTTGTGTTTTCCTGTTCACCAAAGGAACTGGCTTTAAAAATAACCAAATCCATAACCATCACGGAGCAACAGATGTCTCAGCCACATGTACCCGCCAGCTCCGATACAACAGCTTGGCCATAAAACTGTGCAATGCAGCACGTCAAATGATTCTCTGGCATGGGGGAAATGCTCCAGAGCCCTTTCTCAACAGGTACTTGAATGGACAGTGATACGAGGACATCCTCACTCAGCTGAACAGGCACTTCTGTCACCTGGAAATAGAAGATTGATGCAGCCATTACTCTGCATCAGTACTAAGACATAAACGCAGGTAACGCTTTGGGAGCGCAAGTCCTGCTCTTAAAGATCACTGGGATGTAAGTCCGTAAGTGCCTGTGTCACACCTGAAAGCAGAGTCTCAGCTCCCACCTCATCCCGAGCTTTTACAAATGTTGTTACAGAGAAGTATTTTTCTGATAGCCACCAACAACAGCACACCTCTGCATGATTTTAGCGCAGTCAGGCTGTGAACAAGTTGTTCCTGAAGAACTGAGCAAGCTAGAGCCTTTGTATCCATAGCAAAGGTAGCTTAGGCTACTGTAACAGGAACATTCAAAGGAAAAAAAAAAAAAAAAAACCAACAACAACAAAACCAAACCAAAAACACAGCAAAAAACAAAACCAAAAAAAAGCCCCAAACCGCAGTACTTTCCACTTGCCTTTTACTCCTCATTGCCACGGATTGTTTTCAGCTGCCCTGTAATAACCCCCTGTCTGATTCAAAACCACATGTGCCACAAAACAACAAAACAGAACATAAGAGGTCACACAGTATTAAACGGATTTCCTCAAAGCAATTATACCCCAGCCTTTCACATCTTCTGTCCAACAACCCCGTTTTCCCATGCACACCCCAATGCCAGGGTAGGTTTTCATGGCTGGAGAGGAGGCTCCAGCACTGAAGCACAGTGTAAGAACACATTTTCCAGCTGGGATCCGTGGAGAGAGATGGGCTGGCACACTGTGTGCTGCCACCATTTCTCTCTTGTGCGTCCTGGTGCTGGCTGCTCCCTGGCACAGAGGTTCATAAAGGAGGAAACGTGTCACAGCAGTTTCATGCCCATGTGGAAGGCCTGGCCTCGCTGATGGGTGAGAGGAGGCCAGCTCTGCTGGAACACGAGCCAGCAGCTTGCCTTAGCAGCCAACGCAGCCAGCGGGACCTTGAGCTTCACGAGGAAGTGTGTGCAACCCAGCAGGTCTCGGTAGGGTATTCTTCCCCTCTGTGCAGCACTGGTGAAGCCACACCTGGAGTGCTGGATCTAGTTCTGGGCTTCCCAGTACAAGAGAGACATGGACAAACTGGAGAGAGCTCAACAAAGGCCAACAAGGATGATTAAGGGAGTGGAACACTTCATATACGGAAAGGCTCAGAGAGCTGCGACTGTGCTGCCTTGAGAAGAAAAGGCTGAGGGGGATCTCATCAATGTGTAGGACTATCTGAAGGGTGGGTACAAAGAGAACCGAGCCAGGCTCTTTCGAGTGGTGCCAGTGGAGGCACCAGAGGCAACGTACACACACTAAAACACAAGAGGTTCCCCCCGAACAGTAGGAAACACGTTTTTCACTTTGAAGATGGCCCACCAGTGGCACAGGTTGCTCAGGGAGGTTGTGGAGTCTCCCTCCTTGGAGATATTCAAAATCCATCTGAACACAGCCCTGAGCCCTCAAGTAGGGCTTTTGGTGGCCCTGCTTGAGCAGGGATATTGGACAGGATGACCTCCAGAGGTCCCTTCCAACCTCAATCACTCTTTGATTCTGTGTGCTGTCACCTTTTGACACCTCTGCAAGCTGCACTGAGCAGATGGGCCTCCCTAGGAGCTCGAAGCACAGAAGGCTTTAGTGACCCTTCTAGATCTATTAGGTGGTTAGAACATAATTTGGGGACATATGCCATCTTTCATCCTCAACCTGTGCAGAGACTGCAGTACTCAACAGATTTGGCTGCCTTCTTGTGGCAGTCTATAAAACCAAACATTTCTTTTTACTAAGAAAGATTCCAGGCAAGCAGGGAAATGGCTGACAGAGCTGAAGTGTTTTTATTCCTTTAGCCTTAAAGATGGAGTCACTAAAATCATTCTGTGCAACGATGAACAGAGCAGGGAAATGCTGAGCTACTATTCCTGTCAATCCATCCTATCTTTCCTGTTGAAGAAGTGAAAGTCATGAGCTTGGACTGGACAGAGCAGACTTGCAGGTCCTGGGAAGCCTGGCGGAGGTCGTTAGCCCCACGTTAAACCAGCATTTCCCAGCACTAGGCTCTAGAGCCCACATTTTCTCTCACTGGGTCCATTCCAAAAGCCAAACAGAGAAGATGACCCATTGCCTCTGATTTCAGCTGAGTTTATATCAGACAAAGCAAAAGATAGGAAATAAGCATTTCTGGCTTTTCTTTCCCAAGAGGTGGATTTACTATTTTCTGTGTTTTGCATCTTTCCCTTTCTAGCATCCCATTTTCATTTTAAAGCTGTATGCACCCCTGGGATCATCACTATCCACTCAGAGTTCCGTCAGAAAGGGACAGGTCATACTCAGCAGATAACAAAAACAAGCTGTGGGCTCTGGCTCGGTTGCAAGCTCCTAGGAAAGTTCACTTTAAAGGAACTCCGAAACATGCGGTCTCTGGGAGCTTCATTCACAAAATATTTGGTTTTACAAGGCAACAATCCCATTGTTTTCAATAGAGACCAATTAGACACCATTTCCTTTCCCCTTCTATTTCAGTCTGCAGCCCCGGAGGGGATCCGGGTTTCGCCCTTTGGCTGTGAGTGGGGCTCCTGAGGAAGTCCCTCCGATTCCTGCTTTCCTTCCCTCCCCTGCCAAGCAGGGACCTCAGGCACCATCCAAGCGCAGAGGTGACCCAGAGCACAGCTAAATAGCACTTAAGGAAGCGTATGCAAGAAAGCCCGCACCTTCTTCCACCTTCCCCTTAGAGGAGACTTACATCTACTTACTAACGTGTACTTTGCCCCATTCCTCTCTCCCTGCACATCACTTCTAGTGTTTGCCTGTGAAATCCAAGGGCCAATGGGTCGAAAGAGCGTAGCAAGGAGGACAACTAAGTGTGAAAAGGCATTCTTTAAGTAACTCGCTCCTCTGTTTGGAGCTTCCTCAAATCACAGAATGGTCCATGCCACAAGGGACCTCTAGGGTCATCTAGTCCCACCTCCCCGCAGTCAGCAGGGACACCTCCAACTAGACCAGGTTGCCCAGGGACTCCTTGAGCCTCCCCTTGAATATCTCCAGGGAAGGGGCCTCCACCACCTCCCTGGTCAACCTGTTCCCGTGTTCCACCACCCTCAGAGTAAAGAACCTATTCCTAATGTCCAATCTAAAGCTGCTCTTCTCCAGCTTGAAGCCACTGCCCCTCATCCTGACACTGCAGACCCTCTCCAGCCTTCCTGTAGCCCCCTTCAGGTACTGGGAGGCTGCTCTTAGGTCTCCCTGGAGCCTCCTCTTCTCCAGGCTGAACAACCACAGCTCCCTCAGCCTGTCCTCGTAGCAAAGGTGCTCCAACCCCCTGATCACCTTTGTGGCCCTCCTCTGGACCTGCTCCATCAGGTCCATGTCCTTCCTATATGGAGGGCTCCAGACCTGCACACACTATTTGCCAGCATTATCATTATTACTTCACAGAAACCACCAGTGCCGAGAAAAGCAGTGACCAGTATAACATAAGACTCTTCCTCCACAAGCTATCTTCCCAGTTTAAAAGTCAGTTTTGGCTTAATACTATATAATTTAATATCTTTAAAAGATTCAACAAGCTCCATATCTAATTTCTGTCAGCCTTGATAAAAGGAGGGAAGATTCAAGGCCCGTGCCAGACCATCTATCACAATGTGCTTGAATATATACCCCTGGTGACAGCCCTGAGCAAATCACTGATACTAATACCTAATGCCGATCTAATATTGTCAGATTACCTGCTCTGGGTGGACCTGCTCTGGCAGGGGGTTGGACTAGATGATCTCCAGAGGTCCCTTCCAAGCCCAGAGCATTCTGGGATCTTAGTTAAAACGTTACAAAGAGATGTTCAAATCTCAAGCCAAGAAAAAATACTTTATTTGTTCTTCTGAAGGCCACTCAATGAAACTCATGTAAAAAGTGAATTTCTTTTGTTTGTTTTTTTATTATTATTATTCCCAATCAATTATACTGCAAAAAGTGGCTTCATTGCATACAGACAGGGTGAAGTGGGCAGTCATACATTCTACATGACTCCAACATCTCCCAACAGACACCTGGGGTTTTAAGGCACATTCTTGATTCTGTACGGAAAAAGAAATCACAGAATCCTCAGGGCTGGAAGGGACCTTTGAGATCATCAAGTCCAACCACAACATAAAAAACCAACAAAAACCACACACACCCACTGACAACAGCACACCCAAAAAAAACCCATCATAACAACCCCCACGCCCTACAATCTCAGCCACTAGACCATGCCCTCAAGTGCCACATCTACACCTTTCTGAAATACCTCCAGGGATGGTGACTCCACCACCTCCCTGGGCAGGCTGTTCCAGTGCCTGACCACTCTCCCAGCAAAGTCATCCTGCCTAAGATCCAGTCTAAATCCCCCCTGCCACAACTTCAGACCATTTCCTCTGGTCCTGTCATGATTCCCTTGGGAGAAGAGGCCAACCCCCACCTCTCTACACCCTCCTGTTAGGGAGTTGTAGAGGGCAAGGAGGTCTCCCCTCAGCTTCCTCTTCTCCAAACTAACCATGTCCAGCTCCCTCAGCCTTTCCTCACAGGACTTGTTCTCCAGACCCCTCCCCAGCTTGGTGGCTCTCCTCTGGACTCACTCCAGCCCCTCAATGTCCTTCTTGTAGTCAGGGGCCCAGAACTGAACACAGCCCTAGAGGTGAGGCCTCACCAGTGCCCCGTACAGAGGTACCATCACTTCCCTGATTCTGCTAGCCACACTGTTCCTGAGACAGTCCTGATTTTACTGGGCAAATCCAACTGCATGCCTCATCCTGACTATCCTTACACTTCAGCAGGTCAAGGGAGGTGATTTTGCCCCTCCACTCTACTCTCGTAAGACCCCACCTGGAGCACTGTGTCCACCTCTGGAGCCCTCAGCAAAGGAAGGACATGGACCTGTTGGAGCGAGTCCAGCAGAGGGCCATGAGGATGCTCAGAGTGCTGGAGCACCTCTCCTATGAAGAGAGGCTGAGAGAGTTGGGGTTGTTCAGCCTGGAGAAGAGAAAGCTCCAGGGAGACCTTATAACAGCCTTCCAGTACCTAAAGTGGGCTTATACGAAAGATGGGAATAAGCCTTTCAGTAGGGCCTGTTGGAATAGGACAAGGGGTAATGGTTTTAAACTGAAAGAGGGGAGATTTAGATTGGACACAAGGAAGAAATTCAACACGGAGAAGGTGGTGAAACCCTGGAACAGGCTACCCAGAGAAGTTGTGGATGCCCCATCCCTGGAAACATTCAAGGTCAGGTTGGGTGGGGCTCTGAGCAACCTGAACTAGTTGAAGATGTCCCTGTTCATTGCAGGGGGTCGGAGCAGACAACCTTTAAAGGTCCCTTGTAACCCAAACCATTCTATGAATTTCTGCACCTTCTGCAACTGTAAGTCTAATTTATTTTCCACTTGTTGCTTTGTTCATCCATGTCCCAAAATTTCAGTGACCAAAGAATGCCTTACAGCAGCAGAAATTGCATCAACAGAAGACTGGAGAAGGAAGAATAAAACCAGAAATTGTTGCCCACTTTAGATCATTTAATTCCAAGGAGAAATGAGCAGATTCGACACTTCACCTGTAGGTGTTGTGGCACGTGACCCTCCAGACACAAGGAAGTATAAAGCAAATCCTCAATCCTACCGTCTTTAACTATTCCTGCTCCTCATTCTTGTTTTTCTTTAGACATGTTTTGGCACTGCTGCCGTTTTGCTGATCAGCAGTTATACTAAGATATGCCTTCATTTTCCACTTCTAACCCCTCCTGCAATTTACAGCAGTTTAACAAATACAAAAGTATGTATGCAAGTACAGACCTTAGACTGGAAGGCAAGGCAAAAGAAAATTCAAAATATAAAAAAATATAAAAAACCCCAGCATGTGCAGTCTGCACGGAGAGGTTACTGGATGCAATAAATCCACTAAATACATCAAGCTAATATTAAAATTGAAAAGAAAAATATTTTGAATAAAATTTTAAAATTAATTGCATAGCGTAAGACTAATTATTGTGTGTGCAAAGTTCTTCCTATGCTTCATTCTGGAGTAGTAAGCTTGGCTACAAGCTTATTTCACAACTACAAAAATATTCGGATATACACTCCTTTCTTTTCACAAATTCCCAATGCATTTCCCAACTTGCATCATCTGGATTTAAGAGTTCAAGGGCCACAAGGTAAGCACATCAGTTTTTTTAGGAACACAAATCAGTCTTAGCAAAGCCATCGAGAGAGATTGCATGTCCTGCCTTCCATCCTTTCTTCATCCAGGCTCCTTTGAAAGACTCTCAATGCCAAAAAACCCTTCATCCCCTCCTCTTGGTTAGCAGCGGTGCCAGCACGGAGCAGGGCTGGGCGGCCGGCTGCCACAGAGTAGAGGACTGGGGAGAGGTGTGTAACCCCTGCTCTAAAACCTTCCTCCTGCTCCTTCCAGCCTAACACCCATTTCACCAACACGGAAGCATCCTCTTCTTCCCAGTTCAAAAAAGGTATTTGTAACAGCACCTCTGCACTACAGGAAAAACTTCCCAAAGTGCTCAAACGCCAAATTTCCTTTGCCCCTTGGTTTTGGGACCTAAAGATACAGACATTCTCTGAGAAGGCCTATCCGAGGCATCCAAACAGATTCGTGCTTAATAAACACTGAAATAGCCACAGCTAAAAACTCCCTAAAAGGACACAAACAACATGGGAGAGATGAGATACAAGTGGCTGAATACAACACGTAAACACACAACCATCTGGGAACACATCCCAGAGGTTTCATTTAAGTATCAGTGCAGAGCTAGAGGAGAATAATTATGCACGTAAGGCGTTACTGTAAATGACATTTAATAAAACAGAAGGCTCAAATTGCTGTTGCTGCTTCAGAGGGCAAGGAAGCAAACACAATCGGAGAGTAAATGACAAGCCGTCGTGCAGAATTCCTCTTCAAAAATGCCACCTCGCCTGAATGGCACAATGAATTCTAATTAATAGGAAGCATTAGACTGGAACATAAGGCAGCCAGCATCACTAAAGAGTAAACATATTCTCCCGTGAAGGAAAATTTACTTTGATTGTGTCGTCATGCTGACAGGAGCATCTTCAAAGAGCAAGTGGCTCCAAGTTATCGGTGGTGCTGTAACTGCTGTTCCCAGTGCTTACACTTCCCCTGGCTTGGGGAACAACTAAGCTTTAAGCATTAGCCACGGGGACAGGAATAATAGCATGAAGCCACCTAGTAACTGGAGCAACAACAACCTGTTGATACTTTAGGAATGGAGGAAAGCTGGGGAGCATTAGCAGACTGGACTGATAGTTGAGGTGTTTGCTTAGTTACAGGATCAACCACCAGCTGATGTGGCAGCTTCAGCCTCTCCAGGTGAAACTCATGTACCACATACGGTAACAGCCGGGATCCCCTGATTTCTCCAGGCTGCTGGGATGACTCTCAGGTGGCATTTTAAACAGCAATGGCTTGTAAAGGTTCCTCCAGCTGTTTGTCCTGAGGCTCTCCCAGAGGTGGCTTCTGCAGCAGGGCCAGCTGGGAGGAAAGGGGACTCAGCTCTACAGCCAGATGAATCAAAGCTACCAGCAGTCAGTGCCTGCCCTCTGCAGCAAAGCAGGCTGCAAACTGCAGTCATAGAGGGCCTGCGGCACCCCCCATTCAAACCAGGGTCTGGGACGATCATCCTTCCAGTATGGGAGGCTCCAGCACCAACGCACCTCGTCGTGCTGTGGCTTTGCGCTGGGAGGCAGGAGGTTTCCATGTAATCCTTTCTATCCATGTGTAATAGGGAGAAGAGGTAAAACAGTGACCTTTGCACTCGCCTCTCTCACAAGCAGAAATTCACAATGCAGAAAAAAATCAATCACTTTTGCAGGAGACACACGCACCTGAGTGTCATTAAGCACTTTCAGCTCAAATCTACCCTGAATTATTCTTGTGAAAACTCAGGATTCATTCCTTTGAAGCGAAGCAAGATGCTTACTAGCACTTGATCCGTATATGCTACATGAATTATGAACAGCAGACAATCAGCTAAAAGCTAAGGTTAGCAGCCACCATTAGGTCTTAGGTATTTCCTGATGGAAGTCTATTTAAGTGTTGAAGTTACCAGAAAGAAATTAACTCTTTATCTGCAAAGGAACTATCAAAAGTAGAACAGGGTGCCCTGTTCTGGACTTTCTAAAGTTACCCATTGATTTCTGTTGCAGCAGAGTTAAGCCAAGAGCTGGAGCTTTGGAAAAACCCCACTGCTTTTGTTATTTGAGAAGCCATGAAATGAGATTCCATAAATTAATACTGCAAAATTATTTACGTTCCTAGGAGCAGCAGTGGAACCCACCACAGTCCCTTGTGCTCCATAACAGTTACATACACATTCAACACTTTTAAGATACACCGTATATACAGTAGGTGGGCTATAAAATATAGATCACCCTCCCTATGACTCAGATTAGAATCAGCTTGGATTATCAAGTTCTATTTTAATATTCCAGATTTTGGTGAGGAAAAAAAAACAAACCAACCCACAGCTTTGCCAGAGTTTTCTTAGATTTGCTCATGTGGCAGTTTTAAGAAAAATACTACACACTGCAGGCCAAATTATGTTTTGAGTTACCAGGGTTACATAAGAGTAAGAACACAATTTGCAAGAAGTGTAATTCTGCATTATTGTGATCCTCAAGGAGGAAAGAACATAAATAGTCTTCAAATCAAATGCCAGCAATTGGGAGAAAATACCTTCTCCCTCCTGTAGCCTAATTAAACGTGGTACAGAGCCACCAAATACGGACAAATAAAGAAGTCTGAACATCCTAAAGATCCCGTCTTCAGAGTACATTTCAAGGGAAATTTTGATTATTAAGAGTACACATGTCCAGTAATAATCACAGCCTTGGCAGTGAGAGAGGAAATCAATACACACTAAATGGGCTTAGCATTCTGCTCTTCACATCGCGCTCGGCAGCATATGAAACATCCTGACCAGCACCACACCAGTTTGAATGGGAGAGGAAATCCACACCGTGCTCTTGGAGCACAGCTGACGGCAGCACCAAAAGATTTCAGGGAGTCCTTTTTTCCCCTGGTTCATTTTCTTTCTTTGCTCACTTCCTAGGGTGTGATGATTGAGTTGTACCCACTCGCTATCTGATGGAAGTACCAGTTGGTCTCGGGTAATCACACAGCACACTTCTAGCACTACACTACTAGCTCTACACAATAGAGCTCCTCAGCCTGAGACTGAGGGCCACTTGTGCGAAAAATCCTGCAATTTCAGCATCATAGAATCACAGAATGGTCAGAGTTGGAAGGGACCTTCAAGATCATGGAACACCTCCCACCAGACCAGGTCCCTCCAAGCCCCATCCAGCCTGGCCTTGAACCCCTCCAGGGATGGGGCAGCCACAGCTTCTCTGGGCAACCCGTTCCAGGGTCTCACCACCCTCACACCAAAGAATTTATTTCTGAGATCTCATCTAAATCTCCCCTCTTTCGGTGTAAAACCATTACCCCTTGTCCTGTCACTCCACTCCCTGACAAAGGGGCCCTTCTCCAGCTCTTCTGAAGCCCCCTTGAGGAACTGGAAGCCCATTGTAAGGTCTCCCTGGAGTGAAGTTTCATGTGCACATCCCACAGCAGAACCAGAGCCTGAATGAAAATTTCCTTTTAGGCTTTCTTAAGGCTATCTGCCTGCCATCTGTAAGTCTTTATCTATGGGCATCATAAAAAACCCCAAACTCAGTACTGCAAGCAGAAGAATATTCTCAAAAACTACTTGCAGCAAAAAGCTAACACATCTATAATTTTTACTTCAAGTCTATTTCCAAAGTGGTTTAATAATTTGCTTTACTTGAACCAGCAACAAAAATCTCCCTGGAAATTTTCTGTCTGTATTTGGCTGTGTGGTGGGAGTAGAGCGAGAAAGCTTAGTTTTCAGTTGACTTGATTCAAACTAAATCACACTGACATTCATGAAGCACAAAAGGATAAAGCATTAAGAGGACAACACTAATATAAATGTTGAGGAACAGATCGGTACCGCAGTTCAAGAGTACAGGATGCAGAAATGGAAAGAAAAAAAAAAGGCTGAAAAAGCGAGTCCATGAAAAGCAATAGGTATGGCACACAGGGGAACTGCAAGGGCTCAGCCACCCATGTATGTGGGGAAAAAACTAGCAAAATCTGGACACTAAAAGGGAAAGGATAGGCCGCCTGAAACCAACCAGTGTTCTTCATCCTTGCTTCTCATGAGTATAAAATGTCTGTAAATCTACTGAACTTTGGAGTTGAAACCAAGAGGTCCTGGCTGAGCAAGTTCCATGCCCTCTCCCCTTTCTCAATAACACACCCTTTAGGATGTCCCATTGCTCTGCATCGCTGTGAGGGGACTGCGGGGGGAGGAGATGGAAAGGGCATTAAATGAACAAAAATAAGACACAGCGTCAGGCAGCAGCAAGAGGCCAAGCAGCATGTGCTGCCATGTAATGGGGAAGAGATGATGCTGGCAGCCTTCCCAAGGGAAACGTTCAGGGGGACGACTGCAGCTGCTATGACAACAAGCGGGAGGATGTGATGTCACACGGCAACCTGAGTGGCTGCTGTCACATTGTCCCAGTGCACAGTTCCACTTGCCAGCTGGGAAGCCAGTAGAGACCTCATTAAGCGCATCTGTTCAGTAATTGCTACAGCCTTCCCCCCCATCATGCTTCCAGCTTTGCACACACAGCCGTGGTGTGAGGCTACGGATGCAGCCATGAGGGTTAACTTCCCAGGCTGAAAATTTCGAGCCTGCAGTTACTAGAAATCTGGAAGTGAGCTCCGGCACGATCATTAGATATGACCTCTCACACCAGGCAGGGAGAAGCAGTGGGGGAAAAGCGTGTCAGCGTAATAATGGAATCAGAGAACTGTCGGAGGTGGAAAGGACCTCTAGAGCTCATCCAGTCCCACTCCCCTGCTAAAGCAGGGTTGCCCAGAGCACATCACTCAGGGCTGCATCCAGGCAGGGCTTGAAGGTCTCCAGAGAAGGGGACTCCACACCCTCCCTGGGCAGCCTCTGCCAGGGCTCTGACAACCTCACCACAAAGAAGCCTTTCCTCATATTCAAATGGAACTTCCCGTGTTCCAGCTTGTGCCCGTTGCCCCTCGTCCCGTCACTGGGAACCACTGAGAAGAGTCCGGCTCCATCCTCCTCCAACCCACCCTCCTTGTGGGCATGAAGAAGGTCTCCCCTCAGCCTTCTCTTCTCCAGGCTAAAGAGGCCCAGCTCTGTCAGCCTTTCCTCATCAGGGAGATGCTCCAATCCCTCCAGCATCTTCATTGCCCAACGCTGGACTCTCTCCAGTAGTTCCCTGTCTCTCTTGAACTGGGGAGCCCAGCACTGGAGCCAGGATTCCAGTTGTGGCCTCCCCAGTGCAGAGCAGAGGGGGAGAATGACCTCCCTCCACCTACTGGCCACACTCTTCCCTTCACAGCCCAGATGCACTGTAACCTCGATGGAGTCTTGGAAGACAGCCCTGGAAAAGCCTCATTATTTACCTTCCTTGTAGACAGGGCAGCTTCTTTAACCTACAACCTCACCTGAAAGCCTTCACTTATCTGGAAAAAGGCTGTCCAGTACAGATCCTGTGCCTATTTAAGTTACTGCAACTCTCCCAAATGCAGTGGAGTGATGCAGATAGGCCACTGGCCAGGATCCTGCCCTGACTCGATCTGCACTAGTATGGAAGTAGGTGCAGGATACATCCAGGAGCCTTTTGCTTTCTAAGTCAGGCAGAACTACAGCATTTGTTAAAAATGAGCTTGCCTTTATGCTGCATCAGGAAAACAGGCCAATTAGTACATCACAGGGGTTTAAAATAGAAGATCAGCAGCAGAAATGCAAATGCCCAAAGGTAATTAGGTTTGAAAGCCCCTAGAGTCTGATCCTTACTGCTGTTTGAGGAACAGGATGCAGACCTCTGGCTTCTGAGAAGGGAGAGGGAATCAGGGCTGAGAGTTTGGGAAGGCTGCTCTGGGTCAGAGCCTGCCTGCTCAGGAATAGGCCTGGCTTCCTGCCTAAAACTGAGCTCAAAGAGCACAAAAGATTTCATGCCTGTTCAATTCTTTTGAACTTCAGGCATTCTAGAAAACCTGAAATTCGTAATTAATCTTGCTGCATCGATTCAGAAAGCACTGGGAGCAGGAGTACTTGGCCAGAGAGCAGAGAGGAAACAAAAGCAGGAGAAATGCTATTTCTTGCCATAATGAGGTGGGGCCCCTCCTGGTAGGGAGAAGCCATCCTTTGGTGTCTCTAGAAGAGGACTAACTGCGCTTCCCTTCCTCACAGGAGACGAGCAGGGGGACAAACAGCATAGTGGGTGCGGGACCTGGCACAAAGTGAATAAGAGTCCCAATCTCCAAGAAGGTGTCTCCACCTTCTGCCCTATTTGCACCTTGTGTTGGGGGCTCTGTTGTCACACAAGCCCAGATTTCAACCCTGCTTCCCATTAGCAAATGTTATTCCCAACACAGGGAGGGGTTTATACCATTTGGTGACATCAGTTGTGAAGGTAGACTCAGAGATCACCAAGACTTGAGCATTTGCAGCCCAGAAGGCCAATCCCATCCTGGGCTGCATCTAAAGCTGCGTTGCCAGCAGGTCCAGAGAAGTGATTCTGCCACTTTGCTCTGCTCTGGTGAGACCTCACCTGGAGTACTGTGGGCAGGTCTGGAGCCCTCAACAGAGGAAGGACATGGACCCGATGGAGCAGGTCCAGAGGAGGGCCACAAAGGTGATCAGGGGGTTGGAGCACCTTTGCTACGAGGACAGGCTGAGGGAGCTGTGGTTGTTCAGCCTGGAGAAGAGGAGGCTCCAGGGAGACCTAGGAGCAGCCTCCCAGTACCTGAAGGGAGCCTACAGGAAGGCTGGGGAGGGTCTATTTCCAAAGGCCTGCAGTGTCAGGATGAGGGGCAGTGGCTTCAAGCTGGAGAAGAGCAGCTGTAGATGGGATATTTGGAATAGGTTCTTTACTCTGAGGGTGGTGGAGCACTGGAACAGGTTGCCCAGGGAGGTGGTGGAGGCCCCTTCCCTGGAGATATTCAAGAGGAGGCTCACGGAGGCCCTGGGCAACCTGGTCTAGTTGGGGGTGTCCCTGCTGAGTGTGAGGAGGCTGGACTAGATGACTCTAGAGGTCCCTTCCGGCCCGTTCTATGATTCTATATGTAATTCACCAACCTTAAAAAGATATATGTATTAAAAAAAAAAAAAAATCATGTGAACTAATTAAAAGGCCACTTTGACAGCAATGACAATGGTTTTATCTATTTCCATCTCTCCTCACCCAGGCCACTGGAGGTTATTTTCCTCATGTATGGAACTGGGAGCTGCAGAGAAGAGGGATACCCATCCATTCACATCACAACACACTGCAAAGGTCTTGCTGTCTACAGCTTCCCCGAGAAATAAAAGAGGAGGAAGGAAAACAGTACATTTGCAGTGACCCTGCTTTGGTCTGAATCCAACCATTTGTGAGCTGCTGCTGAACCTGGTGTGCAGCCCTGCATGGCAACCTCTCACTCAGAACAACATTGACGGAGAAGGTGCCAGCCCCAAGCACTTGCTGTGCTTCTGGATGCCAAGGGAGAGGTGGCAGAGCGCAGCTGTGAAGGGCAGGTAGCAGGGGTATGGCGAACCATCCACAGAAACAAGTGAGCAGAGCTCCACGAAAACGCTGCCAAGCTTTTTGCCACACAAGACCCAGCACAGTCTTTTCAGAGATCGTTTGCTTGGCTTACTGCACTCCATCCCTGCAACATCAAAGATGCCAGTGCAACACGAGAGATGACGCCAAAATCACCATCTCCACCCCTGTAGAGAAGTAGCTACGCTTAGGTGCCAACAGCAAGGAAGTCCTATCGGCCGTCACGGTGGCAGAGACCACCCACCCAGATGTCTCACCCACAGGCATGCCAAGCATGTGGACTCCTCTCAGGTGGATTTTCAGGCAGAGTAGACAAAGGCCAGACAGGTTTAAAGCTAAAACACAACTTCCTAATGGAGGGAATGGAAAAAGCTCTCACCAGAGTTTTATTGCAGAATCTGTTTGCTGACAGCTTGCTTTATGTGAATTTGGTGGGGTAGAACTATGTCAGAAGAAGGTTTTATTCTTCATAGTCTATTATAAGTATATTAGACTTCATTACATTACATTAAAAATGTCACATCCTTTGTATTACGTGAGTAAACTTATATTTCCCAGTTCCTAGATTTCACATGACAATTTTCCACTGTTTACACAGAAATCCTCAGTGAGATGAGATCAGGAGAGAGAGAAGAGGGAGGAAAGAAAAGCAAAGGTTTGGGGGTTGTATCATAGGTTTTTAATTTTTTGTATTGCGTCATAACACCAAAAATGATACGGAGCTTAGGTACAAAGACAAGGAGATGCTGAAATCCACAGCAGAAGCAGTGCTCAGGCATTCCCCCTTATCCTTTGTGCCAGGGACGTTGCTCTCACACAAGCAGAGGTATCTTCTCCCTTCCCCGAGAGCAGACTGGCCCCACAGACACTTCTCCCAAAGCTCTTTGAAAGAAGGCTGCCAGTGACGCACACGCAGAATTAGCAAGACATCTGTCGGCACCTTATAATTACAGTGTGCTTTCAGTCAGAATTACTTTTATTATTATTATTATAAGCGACTAAGGGCAGAATTAAATGTAAATCTCCATGAAAATGCACTGCATATAGGCCTATGATGTCTTCTGCTGAAACCTGCCTCTTGCAGACTGCAAAGCTGCTGCTGCCCTCAGATGAATGACAAATTCTAATAAGGCTGAAAATCAATACCCAGCACCAAACAGCTAACTGCTACAGTGTGCATGCTTCTCTGGCCAAAATACATTACAAAAATGAAATGGCTCTTATTTCTCTCGTTTCTTTCTAGAATAATTTAAAAAAAAAACCACTCCTGTCTATTCCACTTCTAATGGACAACATTTCAAGAGAGAACAGCAAAAAATCCACAGCAGCATTTTCACTGAATCAAGGAACTATCAGACCTGGAAGGGACCTCTAGAGCTCATCCAGTCCCACTCCCCTGCTAAAGCAGGGTTGCCCAGAGCACATCACTCAGGGCTGCATCCAGGCGGGGCTTGAAGGTCTCCAGAGAAGGAGACTCCATACCCTCCCTGGGCAGCCTCTGCCAGGGCTCTGACAACCTCACCACAAAGAAGCCTTTCCTCATATTCAAATGGAACTTCCCGTGTTCCAGCTTGTGCCTGTTGTCCCACGTCCTCTCCCTGGGAACCACTAAGAGTCCAGATCCATCCTCCTCCAACCCACCCTTCAGATCCTTGTGAGCATGAAGAAGGTCTCCCCTCAGCCTTCTCTTCTCCAGTCTAAAGAGTCCCAGCTCTCTCAGCCTTTCCTCATCAGGGAGGTGCTCCAATCCCTCCACCATCTTTGTTGCCCTACGCTGGACTCTCTCCAGTAGTTCCCTGTCTCTCTTGAACTGGGGAGCCCAGCACTGGAGCCAGGATTCCAGTTGTGGCCTCCCCAGTGCAGAGCAGAGGGGGAGAATGACCTCCCTCCACCTACTGGCCACGCTCTTCCCTTCACAGCCCAGGATTCCATTGGCCCTCTTGGCCACAAGGGCACATTGCTGGCTCATGGAGAGTTTACTGTCTACCAGGACTCCCAGATCCTTCTCCTCAGAGGTGCTTTCCAGCAGGTCCACCCCTAACATATATCTGTGCCCCATAATTCTTCCTCAAGGAAGAATTCTTCTTTAAAAGTTGTTTTTCTTCTTTTTCTTTAGAAGTTAAGCATGCAACACAGAGCTGAAGGTATTTTTCCTTATCCTAGTAAAACCAAGTTCAATATTTAGTTTGCTCCAATCTTCCCCACCCCATCTCAGACCAACACAAGGCACACACCTGCTTAAGCACCATTTTCTTTGACCAAAACAGAAGGTGTTTCTGTAGTGAACTGTCAGAGGGACTAGCAAGAACTGCTTTGGCTCTTCTACCTGTGATGTTGAAAGGGATGTTATAATGGATTTCAAGTAGTGAACAATAACATGAGATACTGCAGCAATATTAATGAAACCACATTTTTAAAGTATTATTTCATAATAGCGACCAAAAGCCGCACTGAGCAGAACACAGATCTTCCGTAATATGTGGCGGGAGAGCTTTTGCATGCAAAATGGAGGCAGCGTCCTCCTAAAGAAACTTTCCTGCAAGATGTAGAAACAGCTGCTGTGAGCTAGACTGGGTCTCAGCGCCATGTCCTTCCCCCCCAGTAACACCTGAGTTACAGCAGAACTCCCCACTGCTTCAATTCAATCCAACCTATCAAAATAAATTTATAAGATACGTTGGACAGGACAAAACAGTGTTGCCAGGTGCTTCTGGATACGAAAAGCAGAGAGTGGGAGCTTTAATGAAGTTAGCTCTTAGTCATAGGAGGGTGATAAATGCAGAAGGAAAATATCCTCCTGTTAATGTTTGTGTTTACCATTCTCCCAGGTTTAAGGACAGGGGATGTTTCTCTGTCTTGCACCTTGAGTGAGTCAATTGCAGCAGCAAAGCCAGTAAATAACACACTAGCATTCTGATTTAATAGCGTTTCATTTGCCCAGAAGTGATGAGACAAGGCACAGGGCACACAAAACATAGGCCTTAACTCTTGATTTCTTTTCCTTTAAACTCAGCTGCCATTCTGTTACGGTTTACTTCTAGTGGAACAAAATTCTGCCCATATTAAACAAGAGCTCAAATGCAATAACTTCTACATACAAAAACTTCATGGACTCTGCAATTTGCTGATGTAGACCACGACAAATAAAGATCCTGAAGCCTTCACCTTAGATACATCAAAATTCTCAGAGCAAACTCAACTGCAGGATTCCTGTCTTGAATGGTCCCACTAAATGGTTCACTCTGTGGCTCCACTGTAGTCCATCATTCTCCCAGTGCAAAAAAAAAAAAAGCTGTAGAAGTACAACATCCCACCAGCACATGAATCCTCAGTGGGCACAGGGCAGCACACCCCAGCCCTCCCCAGGGTCTCTCTGCTCCACACACCAGCCTGAGACAAGGGATTTGCAACCGCCTTCTGTCTTTGTACAGAAGAAAGCTACCAAGCGTTGGCATACGCTTGTCTTTCTGGTATGGCAGACCAGATTCTTCCGCAGGGATCTGTGAAGTCCTTGGGAAGTGCCAAATTCCCACAGCTCTCCTCTCCTACGCCCCGCACTGTATGCAACCAAGGTGAAAATTAAAGCAGTTGAGAAGCTGCTCTAAGTCGTGCTGACCACCTCCAGGGACACAAGGCTGTCTATCTAACTGCAAGCCATCAGCAAGGAGCTCTTCTTGCACTGGCATTCTTCCATGCCCACATACTTTCATGTTTGCCATTAGTTCCAGGTCTTTCATGAAATTTTTCATTAAGTCTTATTGTAAGTGATCAGTCTTTAAAACACTGTGAAGATCATCCTTTCTCAGCAGTTGGAATGGCAGCGAATCAATGCAAAATATTATTATTTTTATTATTGCACAGAAATGAAGACTCTCTTGTCTGAACTTGATATTACTGTGTTCCTCAGGAGTCCCAGCCTTCTCTGCCAGCTGACACTTCAAAATCAGATGCATTCTCAAAAACGCGCCATACCTGGAACTAGACACCTACACAGAAGTCTCATCCAATGGAAAAAATAAGTTTAAGCCCATCCCTGACATGCTAAAGTTTGCTGTAGGATCTTGTGGATACATCAGTTTTCTTCATTGTAAAGATGAACATGAATCATTCAGGTCTGTCTACCAGTGCTGACAGTAATAGATCGCATGTTTACAAAGTTCTCACGGTTATGTGAGTCAATCCAATGCACATTTTCCCCCGATATAAAAATAAACCTTATATAATGCACAGTTCACAGAATCAATAGGCTGGCTGCGTGCACCAAACGCCGAAGAAAATAGCACAGGAGCTCCTATGCAACAACTGCCCTGAGAAGCTGAAGAAGCTGCGATTCTAAACCCGAGTCATTTGATGCAAAATTTGGTGTAGTTGTTGCGGGAGCAGGAGCAGCAATAAAGCCAGCAGAGGACAAACAATCCTCTTGGCTTGTTCATAAACAAACAAAATCATTAGGCACAGTCATAAGCGTTCCGTGTCTCCAGATAGTATTCTCTCCTGCCTAGGGTCAAAAAGGAAATGTTTCTCCTCCAAACAGACACAGGCTGATGAAATACCACTGTTAGCAGTGATGCTGAGAGGGGGAGAGATTATGTGAGGGGAGAGATTATGCGAGGGAGTTCAGGAAGGAGCATGTTGCAACTTCACCTGCGGAGCGACTACTGCTTTCCCAGGAGAGGAGGAGATTGGAAAAGTAGCCTTTTCCAGGTAGCTTCACCTTTAAAACGCACATTAATGCATGAGTACATGAAGATATTTGAGCAAAGCATACACTCCCATCTTTGGTATTTTTTTTCATCAAATTTAAAGGTTGCATGATGTTGCTGACCACAAAACAAGGTTTCCATGAAGAAAAGGAATAGATAAACAGGTACCTCCTCCCACACCAATACCAAGCTTGTATCCATCATTACTTGGTGAAATTGCGACCCAATTACACTAGCACAAATCAGAAAAAAAAAAACAACTTTCCTGATTTCTTAACTGCAAGGAAGTAAAATCTCTGTCCTCTTAAAGCATTCAAGGGGAATTGGTATCAATGGATCATTACATGTAAGTTATCTGTGGATTTTAACTCAGATTTCAAATGAAAAAAATGAAGAGGGAGGTAAACTTGCTTTGTTTCTACTATCTACAGCGATTTATATATTATAGCCTAGTGAGACAGGCAGTTTCAGCAAAGCGATCTGCTTAGGGAATCATCAGATTTTAACTTTTGCCCAGCAAACCTCTTGGAAAAACACAGACACCTGTCGCTTTGATAAGCCTCACTTTTCCCCAAATCAGTATACACAAACAATAAACAGCAGTCCTCAAACAGCTCCAACAACCAGTCCTAGAACTCCTGATCTCTCCTCACATCCTCCCCTGCTCCAGCAATTTTGCTTTTTGTGTTTGAGAGGCAACAGGAACTGTTACATAGATCTTTACGCAATCCGAGAAGCGGCAAAAGGTCAGAGAATTTGGAAATGCTGTGGGAACAAAGAAATATTGCAAACAAAGCCAAGGCTCCCAAGGGTTACGTCCTGGGTTCATCAGAAGGAAAGGCAGCTCGCAAACTCAAAACCTGCAATCCTGAAGCCCAGGCTTTCCTGAGAGAAGGCTCCAAAACAAAAAGTTCTGCAAATATCTCAGTGAAGTCGTGCCAAAACCCACCAAAAGAATTTAGAGCAGCTGCACATCAAAGGCAAGTTTCTTGGGCAGAAGAAAACATAGAAAGCAGAACGGAACACGAACCCAAGCAGGAGCTATGGGGCATCTCTACATTTTAAAGGCATCTCCTGAGAGCAGGCAGTTGTCAACAGCTGTCTTTTCCCTGGACTTACTGGACAGAGTAGGAAAGGAAAGGAGGACAGAGACAACGAAAGAAAGAAGAGGAATTAAATCAGCCTCACCAATCGTAAAGCTATAGCCATCGATGCTGAAAGTAGCACTCCGGCATTTTTTAAATCCTTCCTTTCTGTTGCTTGGCTCTGTCATGATCCTGCCAGCTTGTACTTTCAGCAGCAGCAGCCTTTCTCTCCCCGCTGGAAGCGGAGCGCTCGAGTTCACTCTCAGCTGCCCTTGAGTATCTGCTGGTGACAGCACACACACCCACACCCCCAACTTCACACATCTCCTGGCGTGGGGGGGGGGGCGAATCAGAGCGGCATGCACCCAGCAGCTTTCTCCTCCCCCAAACGCTCTCGCTGGCATCTCACTGACGTGCCTACTCGGAGTTTAACAACAGTTTAGGGGCTCCGGTATCTAAACCGGCAGTCAATTAGTGCCAGACTAGCGAGTCAGTAAGCCAGCTGTGCCTGTCAAATCTCTGTGTAGGAGTTCAGCACACAATTAACAAATGATGAAAGGTTAGATTTCGCTGCCATCCACCCCGCTGCCGGTCCTTCTATTCCCTTCCATCCCACAGCCCTCGCTTCTGGGGCTCCCCTTGCCGCTGGGGGTTTCTGACAGGCAGCAAATCGTGCTCGGATTTCAGCCCATCAAACGCAAGCAGAGCCTTTTAATCGTTCCAGCTACAGTGAATCAACCCAAGATTAACGTACGCCATCAATCAGCTACTACTTGTACCAGCCACGAGTCTCTGGAAACGTAACTGGCAGCAGAACACAAGAGATTATCAGTAAGAGCGTAAGTCACTGTGGGAAAACAAAAGTAATTTAGCAGTAATGGTGATAAAGGGAGCAAAAACCATCCAGGCACGCTCAAAAACAAACAAACAAAAAAATGAAGTAGTCTTCCGAGCTCTTCCTCCTCCTTGTGGTTCATCACATGGTTTGCAAACTCCTCTCTGCAGTTTTGCTTTGGTTTTTTTTTTTACCCAACGATGTTTAAAAATGTGGTTCAGAGTGCTTGCAGCAATTCACTGCAAAAAAAGGCCCATCATCCCTAGCCTATGAAGGGACAAAACCTAGAGTTAAGGCAGGCAAAGGTTTCACAGAAGGCTAGCAACAAGCCAAGAGCTTATAAATAGGTATCCAAGAAAACCCTGTCAATATCTTAGTGGTTCCAGTTCACATAAATCTGTGCAATCCTTTTCTTTTATTCTGCTGTATGTGTTAATGCAGAAGCATGCTACTGAAGCGCTCCAACTTTTCAGGCTCCCAAGTATAAAAGTAAATTCCAGGTAAATTCATCAGGGTTTGCATTGTTCGGGGTGAAAACCACATGGAAACACTGAGTTTCAGGGAGGCTGACATCAAAATAATAGCTGGGGCGCGGCTGGCTAAAAGCTAGCCCAAGGCACACCAAAAGGTTTACAAAATATCAACAAAACTAGTCTGTGTTTAAGGTATAAACCCCCAGCCTACCTTGGTTTCTCCACAATAGCTTAAGTCAGAAACAGTGCACTTCTAAAACACCCTCTTTTCGAAGGATTGCAGAGAGTCACCATGGAACTCCAGCAGTTCATTTAAATTCCACTTAGTTCTAGCCCAGGGAAGAGCCTCAGCCAAACAGACCTTTTTGTTCACAACTTTTTTAATGATTTGGCTGCTCAGTAATAAAAGGCAAGTTCATTAAGAAAAAGGCTGTTAATAGCAAGCAGGTTTTTTACAGGAAGGAGGGCCTGTTCTTCCAGGTTTCTTGGCCTTTCAAGGCTAAAGTATGAAATAATAACTACTACTTAGACGTAATGTTTCCATCACTTGCACCTGCAATTCTTTTTGGCTTCAGAAGAGTAGGCACTGCTCCGTAATTTTAAAGAGCTGCTGATGGAAAGGCAGCCACCGCAAAGGAGAATTCTCAAGGGGTTCACCAGAGTCCATCATGGAGCTGCATCCCCGGAACCATGAAAGAGAAACGGTCACAGTATGAAGTGTTCTGAAGGGATCGTTTTCTCTGTCCCTGGTTATAGAGATCACACACCTACATAAGCACTAAGGCTTGGCCTAAGAAAGCAAAGAACCACTCATGCAATATCTAGAAAGCACAAAGTTAAATGTTATCTAAAGGAAAAGTAAATATTGGAACTGCCAAAGTTTGGTTGTTGTTTTTTTTTATTTATTTCCTTGATGACACCAATTCTTTCCATAAGCCGTAGCGCACTGATTCATGAATAAAACTTGTGGGAAGACACCAGTGATGATCATGAGGTTTCACTCAAGTTTCTTAGTTCCAGAAGAAACTTTCTTCTGTGAAAGACCAGCAGACAGAGGCTCACTTGCTCCCTGGCTTGGACCATGTGCTTGTTTAGGAAGCAGAGTAGTGTTATTAGCATTTCTCTTCTCAGGAGAATATGCAGGTGACCGAGCTACTGCCATGTTGCTCATCCTCAATCTCCTTCACTGGGACTCTGGCCGCTTTGTCCAGATTGCCAGGAAGAAAAGGACCTACCCATTCAGCAGCTAAGCACAGCAGATTTACCCCGAATGGCACCTCGTTCAAGCACCAACTAAGGATAATTTCAAATAATCATAACTATTTGATAAGCTTATTTAGGTCAAAATGAACAACCCCCAGAAGGAAGGGCAAAGAGGCAGGTCCCTCTTCAGGGTGAGCTGATCTAATAAGGCTATGGACTGCATCTCCACAGCCCTGGCATGGGCCCTGAACTGGCTGTTTGCAGTGGGATGCTCTCGTCCTTCAGACTTGCAGAAGTGCTCACCTTGGGTGAAGAGGGAAATCTTTTGACCGGCAAGTTTTTCAAGGAGGAAAAAGTTTCTTCCCAGGTCTAGCAAAAATTTAATCCTTCTGCTCAAAGAATTACCAAATCCTGTCAGCAACGCGATACCTGATCCTATCTGACTCTGCATATTGCTGTTCAGCTCTTGGCTAGATGTCAGCTCTGCCATTTATGTCCTGCTTTCCCAAACAATCCCTACAGATTCACCCAGGGTACAGTACATTTTCTACCTTCCTCTGCCTGGCAGTACCAATAGAGGTGGTTAGGCAGTTCCTGGGGCTGCAGTTCAGTGCCGTGTAGAGCAATCCATGTATGTCATTTGGAAACCACATGGGGATCCTCTGAGATGAAAAGCACAGTGTGAATTGAAAATATTTATTATTATTGCTGTAAACAGACCAGGGTATCCATGGCAACATTTAAATTTGTCAACACATAAAACAGCAGTTATTTTAAGATTACTTTAAAATCTTCCCTCTACTTTTCATAGAATCACAGAATGGTCCAGGCCAGAAGGGACCTCTAGGGTCATCTAGTCCCACCTCCCTGCAGTCAGCAGGGACACCCCCAGCTAGACCAAGTTGCCCAGGGCGCCCTTGAGCTTCCCTTGCATATCTCCACCACCTCTGTGGGCAACCTGTTCCAGTGATCCACCACCCTCAGAGTAAAGAACCTATTCCTAATATCCAATCTAAAGCTGCTCTTCTCCAGCTTGAAGCCATTGCCCCTCATCCTGTCACTGCAGGCCTTTGGAAACAGACCCTCCCCATCTCTCCTGTAGGCCCCTTCAGGTACTGGGAGGCTGCTCTTAGGTCTCCCTGGAGCCTCCTCTTCTCTAGGCTGAACAACCACAGCTCCCTCAGCCTGTCCTCATAGCAAAGGCGCTCCAACCCTCTGATCACCTTTGTGGCCCTCCTCTGGACCCGCTCCATCAGGTCCATGTCCTTCCTATATGGAGGGCTCCAGACCTGCACATTGTAGAAGAGTTTGCAGGTTTTCAGGAAGTCTATTTTAACCAAAGACCATATCAGATCAAGCCAATGGTCCATCCAATCTGCCTTCCATCCTCCAACATACAGACTAAAGGAAGTTATGAGAAAACAGACACCTAAATCAACCAAATACGCAACACCATCCTTCCTATCCCTAGGCAGTCTGTTTCTGCCCTGCAGTAGAGAAAAGCATATTATTTATGTAAGTTTGTCTCCCCAAGACTGAAAGATTTTTAACTGCAGTTTACACCAAATACTTCCCCAAGCATAAACTCTGAAAATCAACTGCATGGATAACTACTTCTATGTATCAGCTCAAAGGCACAAGACTTGGAGAGCCATCAAGCTCGGGAGGGGTCTGGAGAACAAGTCCTGTGAGGAGAGGCTGAGGGAGCTCGGCATGGTTAGTTTGGAGAAGAGGAGGCTGAGGGGAGACCTCCTTGCCCTCTCCAGTTCCCTGACAGGAGGGTGTAGAGAGGTGGGTGTTGGCCTCTTCTCCCAAGGGAATCATGACAGGGCCAGAGGAAATGGTCTGAAGTTGTGGCAGGGGAGATTTAGACTGGATCTTAGGCAGAATGACTTTGCTGGGAGAGTGGTCAGGCACTGGAACAGCCTGCCCAGGGAGGTGGTGGAGTCACCATCCCTGGAGGGGTGTAGATGTGTAGATGTGGCACTTGAGGGCATGGTCTAGTGGCTGAGATTGTAGGGTGTGGGGTCTGTTGTTATGCTGGGGTTTGTTGGGTTTTTATGTTTGTTTTTGGTTGGGGTTTTTTGGTTTTTTGTTGGTTTTTTTTAGTTTTTTGCTTGCTTGTTTATGGTTGGACTTGATGATCTCCAAGGTCCTTTCCAACCATGAAGATTCTGTGATTTCAGCCCTGTATCCTCTGGCTCTTGTAGTGTGAGAAGGGGAAAGTAAAAACATTAAGTAAAATCCTAGCCCCATGAAAGTCACGGGCAAAACTTCCCCTCACTTCAGCAGGCCCAGAGCTCTACTCTCCTGGTTTTCCATGCCTGTGCTCCTATTGACCTGGCTCCTCACACTCAAGTTCCACCAGAGCAGTGATGGATTTAGACCTCGGGCTTTTGTAGTACCTGGCACTTGAAGTTAGCAGACTTAAGATATCTGAATTTTTAATATTTTCAAAAGTGTCCCAGGTACCCTAAACCAACTGATGACTTCAACTATTAAAAACAAAAATGCAGCCCTCCTGGGTCAGACCCAAGGTCCACAGAGGCCAGTGTCCTACATCCAGCTCTGTATCATATCTCCAGTACTGCCCAAAAATAGAGGCTAAGAAAATGATAAAGATGCTAAAAATGATGAAGAACAAGGCAGGCTGTGGCGATGCTAGATATCCTAGATATCCAGCCACCTCCAGTTCAGGTACCTCCTGAGCCAGCTGTGTTTTCTGTGTGTTCATAAACAGTCAAAAGTTTTCTGTTCAAACAGCTTAAACCTTCAGCACCCCCAGCAGCCTTTGGCAGGAAGGTCCACACCTTAACTAAACATAGAACAAAGATTTGGGGGTGGTTGTTTTTTTTGCTTCTGTTTTCTCCAAATCTTTCCTTTTCTAGGTAGGTTGCTCTTTACCCTAATATTGATTTTGATAACAGCATCAATTCTGAAGCCTTCTAGCTATGAATCCAAAGTGAGGAGCAGTTACACGAGAGGCAGAGGGGTCCCCATCACTCAGGATTTCTAGTGGCACAGAACCCCTGAAACTGTGGCTTCTGGGGAGGGCGGACCGCAGAAGCGCCAGGACCTGCCTTTGAGAAATATTGTTTGGAACACCTTATCTCCACAAACTTCAACTGCATCAGTTTTACAAGCAGATATTTTTTCCAAGCAGTTTGAGATGGCTCTCTCACCACTGGTGTTGGTGTCACCTGAAAACATTTACCATCCCAAAGAAGCACTTTTCAGGACTGGGCAGTGATACACCAAGAACTGATAAATCTCTTAAGAAATTATTCTTCCAACCTCATGTAGGAAACTAAGCTGAAATCCCCTGAGGTGCTTGGTATATTTCTCACAAGCAAAAACACAGTTATGTACTGCAGGTTGTTTATGGAGAGATGGCATTCTTCCCTGAAAGCCTCCTTGTTTTCCTGTTTCCTAGAAGTACTCCACCTGCAGGTTGTGACGATTTTATCAGACATCGTCACTGTCAGGAATATCCACTACATTTAAGTTATTTTTAGGCCAGAAGGCAATATGACTTTTTAACACTTAGCTGCTCTGATGCTTTCTGCTTGCTTCAAGCTTTACCGTTTTGCCCCTTACCAAAAACTGACCAAAAGCAACACTACCAGTGTGCTGGAGTATTGGCTTGGTTTATGCTATTTTCTGTTTCCCAATATACACTCATTTTGTCTTATTTAAAGTGACTTCACACCATGGATGAATATCCAAATGCATCCAATAAGTTCCAGGCACAGGAAAGGAAAAAAAAAAAAAAAAACCAACAAAAACAAACCAAGAGGTAATATTATTTTGAGCTTGTACTTTATCTTAACTATTTCAAGCACCTCTGCAACTCAGAGGAAGTGTGTTGTTTTCTTTAGAAACACAGGAGGAATCTATACTCTCTAATTTTAGGCACCGAGCTGAGGTGCCTAAATGAGGAACCCTGAGGCTCCCCTTGCAGTGGGCAGGGGAGGTGAGGCAGGGCCCCTAAACTCTGAATTGCTCTTTGGAGAAACGGTTTCTCTCCTTTGGGGACCAAGAGAGCCTGGGGCATGTAAGATCCTGAAGAGGCAGCTTAGTGAAGAGACTGAAGGCGAGCAACAGGATCCCTGGCAATAACTAATACTTTCTGCAGACTGCCTGCAACCTGCAACATGGTAAAAGCGTGGTCCGCTTCCAAGTAGACACAAGGCACTAATCACAGTGAGTTCCACCTTTTGTGATGCATCCCGGAAGAATGCAATCTTAACAATGTACCACGGCATATACCTTTCCAGTGCAATCAGGTATGGCTGAAGTGGGAAAGGAGCAGCCGGTCTTGGACAGCTGCAAAGTTAAATCATGGTGGCAGAGAGGCTGTAGCTGGAAAGGAGAACATGAAGGCTTTGTAAGATCCCCTATAAATGCACTTACTCCCACCCCATATTTCCTTCTCATGGTAACTTGCGTCCCTAGCACCAGGAAAGCCAAGAGCATCCCTGCCTCAGGGTGTAGCTCTGCTTTCTAAAGGAGGTCTTTCTCCTTATTTGTTTGTTTAGGATTTTTAAACTAAATAATAGAATTTCAACAGCAAAACATTTTTAGTGCTCTAATTCCACTCCCGTCTAAACATTACTGCTGATCAGATTTCAGTTTGCCTTTCTGTTTTAATTTGATTTTTTGGTCTCATTTTGCACACTACTGAAGTATGATTCTTCAGGGTAATGAGATGCTCCATATTACAGCAGCCATTCTTGAAAGCAATTCAACCAAAATCAGAAGCAATAAAAATTATACCCCTATACAACATAATAAAGCTTGGGGTAACCATGGTAAAAACAGGTTGCAAAAGAATTAACGCTACATGATTTTGCCATATACATGTGATGATGATGGACTTCTGCTTCCCACAGCATCCCACAATTAAAGCAATACTGAAAGATTTTCTTTTCGTCCTGTCAGAGAGAGATTTCTGGTCCTCATGGTACTTGCACCATAATTTGTGGATGGATTTGTCTCTGTTCCTTGCCACTACCCTTCTTGTAAAGAAAGGAACAGCAGTGCCCAGGCAGCATGTGCATCCAAATCATTGCACCTATTTGATTCCCTGGCAGGCATCGTTCTTCCTGATCATTTGGGCTGTGACCAGCCACATCATAAGAGCCATGATTTTGCTTTCCAACTCAGCCATTATACCGCGAGTTGTTCCCCTCCTTGGATTTCTCTTTTCTTCTCCCCTCCCTCTTCTGCAAAGTTAAAGTTGGGCTAAACTGGGCTACAGGCTTGGGGCAGAGTGGTTGGAGCTGCCTGGCAGAAAAGGACCTAGGGGTGTTGGTGGACTGTGGGCTGAAGATGAGCCAGCAGTGTGCCCAGGTGGCCAAGAAAGTCAACAGCATCCTGGCCTGCATCAGGAACAGGGTGGGGAGTAGGACTCGGGAGGGGATCATCCCCCTGGACTGGGAACTGGCACCTCAAGGGCTGTGTCCAGATTTGGGCCCCTTCCCACAAAAAAAGACATTGAGGGGTTGGAGCGGGTCCAGAGAAGAGCAATGGAGCTGGTGAGGGGTCTGGAGAACGTGTCTTGTGAGGAGAGGTTGAGGGTGCTGGGGGTGTTCAGCCTGGAGGAGGCTGAGGGGAGACCTTCTGGCTCTCTCCAACTCCCTGAAAGGAGGGTGTAGCCGGGGTGGGGGGTCGGTCTCTTCTCCCAAGTCACAGGCGATGGGACAAGGGGAAATGGCCTCCAGTTGCCCCAGGGGAGGTTCAGATTGGAGATTAGGAAAAATGTTTCCATGGAAAGGGTTGTGAAGGCTTGGACTGGGCTGCCCAGAGAAGGGGTTGAGGCCCCATCCCTGGGTTGACAGGGTTGACATAGTGCTTGGAGACATGGGTTAGTGGTGGGTTTTATCAGAGTTGGGTTGATGGTTGGATGAGATAACCTTAAAGATCCCTTCCAGCCCAGACAGTTCTATGGTTCTATGAAATTAATCAACAGACCTGGTTTATCTATGGTGTGAAAAGGTTGATGACACACTACAATAAGCAGAGTGAGGAAGCGGATCTTTGCATGGGACAAACCAGTGCGACTTCACCTGAGTCAGCAAAGCTGCCTGAGCTCTTAAGACCAAGATCTGCTGCTTCCCCTCCAGCCTGGAGGGGAAACTGAGCTGCGTTTCTTAACAGCTTCTTACCAGCCAGTGTCCTAATGCCAGCTTCCTCACCTCACTGTTTGGCCTTTAACTTACTGTTGTTCCACACACTGATGGTGGATTTACTATATACCCTCCTGAAGTGGCCAAGCATTGCTTTTCCCTGTTTTTATATATGTTGTGTATATACCTGCCTTCTGTATATTGTATGGCTAGATTTCACACTTTATCCTGTCCAGACCACAATTTAAAGTGCTCGAGTTATCAACAGATTTGAAGAATGTAGCTCTAAGTAAATGTAAAAGGTAAAAAATTACAGCCTAACACCGTGTGTGCTTCAAACGGTTCCCAAGCCAGCTGCTGCTTCTTCAACCATACCAACATCAATAACTATAACAAGCAACAACTACAGGTTCCCTTAGCAAGTATCCAAAAGCTGACTGCCTGGGAAGATCATGGAACAGATCCTTCTGGATGCCATGCTTGGGCACATGGAGGACAAGGGGGTGATTCATGACAGCCAACATGGCGTTAGAAGGGGCAGGTCCTGCCTGACTAATCTAGTGGTTTTCTCTGATGGAGTGACTATGTCACTAGATAGGAGACAACCTATGGATGTGATCTATCTGGACTTCTGTAAGGCCTTTGACACTGTCCCCCGTGACATCCTGCTTAACAAATAGGAGAGATATAGATTTGATGGGTGGACTGTTCAGTGGATAAGGAATTGCCTAAAAGGTCACATCCAGAGGGTAGTTCTCAACGGCTTTAAGTCCAGCTGGAGAGCAGTGTCAAGTGGTGTCCCTCAAGGGTCTGTGCTGGGACCGATACTGTTTAACATTTTTAATCAATGACATGGACAGAGGGATTGAGAGCAACATCAGCAAGTTTGCAGATGACACCAAGCTGTGTGGTGTTGTTAATACACCTGAGGGACAGGATGTCATCCAGAGGGACCTGGACAGGTGGGCTCAAGTAAACCACATGAAGTTCAACGTGAGCAAGTGCAGGGTTCTGCACCTGGGCCAGAACAATCCTGGGTATCAATACAGACCAGGCAATGAGCCCTGAAAGCAGCCCTGAGGAAAGGGACTTGGGGGTCGTGGTGGATGAGAAGCTGGCCATGAGCAGGCAGGGTGCACTTGCAGCCCAGAAGGCCAGTCACATCCCGGGCTGCATCTAAAGCTGCGTTGCCAGCAGATCCAGAGAAGTGATTCTGCCACTTTGCTCTGCTCTGGTGAGACCTCACCTGGAGTGCTGTGTGCAGGTCTGGAGCCCCCAATATAAGAAGGTCATGGACCTGATGGAGCAGGTCCAGAGGAGGGCCACAAAGATGATCAAGGGGTTGGAGCACCTTGGCTACGAGGACAGGCTGAGGGAGCTGGGGTTGTTCATCCTGGAGAAGAGGAGGCTCTGGGGAGTCCTAAGAGCAGCCTTCCAGTACCTGAAGGTGGCTACAGGAAGGCTGGAGAGGGTCTGCAGTGTCAGGATGAGGAGCAGTGGCTTCAAGCTGGAGAAGAGCAGCTTTAGATTGGATATTAGGAATATGTTCTTCACTCTGAGGGTGGTGGAGCCCTGGAACAGTTTGCCCAGGGAAGTGGTGGAGGCCCCTTCCCTGGAGATATTCAAGGAGGCCCTGGGCAACCTGGTCTAGTTGGGGGTGTCCCTGCTGAGTGTGAGGAGGCCGGACTAGATGACCTTTGGAGATCCCTTCCAGTCTGGACCATCCTATGATTCTATGCCTGCTCCAGCCACACAGTTGCTAGACCCACATGGTTCTGGCCAGACCAAAGTGCCCTTGACGCTAAACAGCCGTAGCCTGTACCCTGTTTGCAGAACTGGCCGTGTGCCTTGTTGATACAGCTACACTCCAATGAATGGGAGCAAAGCTATAGAAGGGGTGGTTAGACATGTACACACAACACACTCTGTGCAAACACCCTTTTGCACCACGCACAATAATACAGCACTGACTGATCTGCTCTAGAGACGGGCAGTGCAAAGCTGCCTCTTCCCCAAAAGAATTAAATCAGCAACTACTTTGAAGGGGAAGGGAGGAAGAGAAGGGGTTTCCACACTGTCTGCATCAGGCATATGACAGTAAATGCCAAATTTAAGTGCCCAGTCCCTGTAGAATTAAGGGCAGGATTGAGGCTATGCCACAGGGAACGAGTGCCATGTACCAGACCTACTACCACTACGTATGGAGCAGATTTGTATTTCACAACTACTCAATTCTATTGGTCTGATCAAACTGCTGAATCATTAAAAAACAGGTTCCCGTAATTAATACTTCAATCATCAGCAAGTGAGAAGAAGCTTCCTTCGAATTACAATAAAATATTAGCTTACAGCATATATAATCAAAGGTCAGAGATTCAAGAAGCATATTTTTCATTGTTAGAATGGCATTGTTGTCCAAATCTATAATGCTTATGAGATTTCCATTGGTCTTATTTCTTTAATCTGATTTTGTAAAATTATATGAAAAGTGAGGGTACTTAGAATTGCCAGCTAGAATTTTTTCTTCATTATATAAAGACACAATATCCTAAAAAGTCAGAAGTAGTAAAACTAGTTCAGATATGTCATATTCTATCTGAAGTGTACTAACACATAGTATCACCCCATTTGGCAGCCATTAGCCCTTTACCTCCTACTAATCTATTCTGGGCTAAATCTCCACACTGCAAGTGACAGCTTTCACCCCGAGACCTTGAACTGTTCACAACCTACCTGTGCAAGAAGTGGGAAACCTAGAAAGCAATTAATTTCATTTAAATTCCAGCCATTTGAAAAGCAGGCCTCCAGCCTAGATTATGTAGGCAGACACCGCCAGAGATAGGGTCATTCTGCGGTGAATTTTAGTATGAGTACAGGGGGAACCTAGCTGACTAACATGCTTTTGCCTAAATTATGGGATCTGTAGCCTTAGAGGAACAGAATCCTGCCCTGAATGGTTAAGTATGATCAGGGGGATGGGAGCACCTCTCCTATGAAGACAGGCTGAGGGAGTTGGGGTTGTTCAGCCTGGAGAAGAGAAGGCTCAGGGGAGACCTTAGAGCAGCCTTACAGTACCTGAAATGGGGCTACAGGAGAGATGGGGAGGGACTCTTTGTCAGGGAGTGGAGGGACAGGACAAGGGGTAATGGCTTTAAATTGAAAGAGAGGAAATTTAGATGAGATACCAAAAAGAATTTCTTTGCTGTGAGAGTGGTGAGACACTGGAACAGGTTGCCCAGAGAAGCTGTGGCTGCCCCATTCCTGGAGGGGTTCAAGGCCAGGCTGGATGGGGCTTGGAGCAACCTGGTCTGGTGGGAGGTGTCCTTGCCCAGGGCAGGGGGCTGGAACTGGATGATCTTGAAGGTCCCTCCCAACTCTAACCATTCTACAGTTCTAAGTACCAGTAGAGATGCAAGTAATTAATTCAGTTGCAGGTTGGAAATAGTAAGCACTGCTCTGCTGGCTCCTTCAGATTGCTGCCTCAGTGACCAGGTAGGACTTTGGGGTGGTCCATGCCCATGTAGCCAGGGCTGTCCCCCAGTAGCTTGCCCATCCGAAGTCTGGCAATGTCAAGTGAACAACTGTCTCCATAAAACCTGCTTCCTATGGGCATCTTGTTCCCAGCCCATTCAGAAGGGCCAAGAGCAAAACAGGTATTGCCTGAGATCCACCTAAACCAGCAAATAACCTTTGGCCAGGCAAGTTCTCCCCGCATTAGGGCATACCAGTGGCAGAAAATCTAGGGAGGGTTCCCCATTATTGCCAGTACTGTACAGATACCAAGGTATGGGTGGCTGATCTGAACTGCTCCCACAAGACTGTCACTACAAGACCCTTCACAGAAGGGAAGCATTTACCCATGTGGAACCAAGCCATCGGGAATCTGCAGACGTGCCTCATCCTGATAATCTGAAGGACTTCAGAAGGAGAGACAAGGTGGATCAAACCAGCAGACAGGCAAAGGAATAGAAGTGTTGGCCTGTGGAGGGAACAGTGTGACAAGTGCACCGCTTCCTCCATGTACCTACACACACATACATACACGTGGTAGTATTGCAGGAGTTCAGGGCAGGGGAGCAAGGAAGGATTAAAAAAAAAATAATTTAAAAACTGAGGTGTCATTATGCACATGAACACAGTAACACAGTCCGGCTCATTCATGCACAGCTCCACAACAAGCCATTCTTTAGGAAAATGAAGCTTTACCATTTTACCTCCCCAAGGATCAATTTCAGTGCTAAGGGTACCCAGGCCCCGTAATGGCACGGTAAGACTAAGATCGGCAAGGAACCCCAGATCCACCACCTCACAATCAAAGGCGGGGGNNGGGGGGGGGGGGGGAAAGACATTTAATTCAGAAGACTTCTGCCTCTCTAACTCTGCAGACCCCAGATCACTACACAATCTCACACCCCAAATTAAGCCCCAGGCTTTCAATGTGCAACGTGCCAGAGAAGAACAGTGACAGAGATCACAGGCAGGACACCCAAGGCAGCAGCAATACTTCAGGTCCCCGCACTGCGAGGAGCTTTGAAAGGTGAAAATTCCCGGGAGATTCAAGTAATCAGGTCCCTCTCCACATTTCAAGGCAAGGTGAAAAATGAACAGGCAAGTCAACAGTCCTCACTAATCCCACCCAAGCGAAAATTCTTCCTNCCTGATAATCTGAAGGACTTCAGAAGGAGAGACAAGGTGGATCAAACCAGCAGACAGGCAAAGGAATAGAAGTGTTGGCCTGTGGAGGGAACAGTGTGACAAGTGCACCGCTTCCTCCATGTACCTACACACACATACATACACGTGGTAGTATTGCAGGAGTTCAGGGCAGGGGAGCAAGGAAGGATTAAAAAAAAAATAATTTAAAAACTGAGGTGTCATTATGCACATGAACACAGTAACACAGTCCGGCTCATTCATGCACAGCTCCACAACAAGCCATTCTTTAGGAAAATGAAGCTTTACCATTTTACCTCCCCAAGGATCAATTTCAGTGCTAAGGGTACCCAGGCCCCGTAATGGCACGGTAAGACTAAGATCGGCAAGGAACCCCAGATCCACCACCTCACAATCAAAGGCGGGGGGGGGGGGGAAAGACTTGTATTCAAAA
>VXBJ01005420.1:589882-642013 GCA_013400055.1 Nycticryphes semicollaris | reverse complement strand
TCAGAAGACTTCTGCCTCTCTAACTCTGCAGACCCCAGATCACTACACAATCTCACACCCCAAATTAAGCCCCAGGCTTTCAATGTGCAACGTGCCAGAGAAGAACAGTGACAGAGATCACAGGCAGGACACCCAAGGCAGCAGCAATACTTCAGGTCCCCGCACTGCGAGGAGCTTTGAAAGGTGAAAATTCCCAGGAGATTCAAGTAATCAGGTCCCTCTCCACATTTCAAGGCAAGGTGAAAAATGAACAGGCAAGTCAACAGTCCTCACTAATCCCACCCAAGCGAAAATTCTTCCTGAGCCTCGGCCCTGGGTTTAACACAGAACACAAAGCAGCAGAGAGAATTTTTTTTTTTCCCCACTATTGTTAAACTAAGATAACAGTTTCTTAATTGTGCCCATGTTTACAGCAAGTATCCACAAACAAGCTTGTGTCTTAAAAGCAAACTTCATAGTAGCTAAGTACACATTCCAGAGGGTGAGGCATGAGGCCATTAGCCTTGGCGATTAGGTAGGGAGAGAGATTTTTATGTCATTATGTTTATGTAAGGACTTGGCACGTATTATTGCTGATTAGAAGATGGGATCTTGAGCAATCTGTTTCAATGGTGTCTGCTGTCAGGCGGGGACTAAGTGCTCACACAGAGCCAGCAGCCTACAGAAAGTCATGCAGGAAGGAATTAGGTTCCTTTAGATTCATGGAGCCTTTGCACAACTTTGGCAAAGCAGGCGATTTGGGCCAAGGAAGCAGTTGTTTATAACCTCTCAGTTCAAAATTTCATACTTGTTTTTCCAGTACACATCCGCAGTCATGTCAAGAGGACAGTGTTCAGCAAGGTCACCACATCTAGCAAAAGAGGGAAGACTAACTACCCAGTTGTGAATTGTTAGCATTTGGATGTGCATACCAGGATTTATTTTACTTTCATGTGTATTTTCCAATGCCATTTTGCAAGAGCTGTTACTGCTGCATTCACCTCCACATAGCACCAATATTCTCCTCCATCTATGAATAGAGTCACAAAGCTGTTCTTTCGTATGAAGAATCAACTCTTCACAGTAATAATTGCAGGACGTTAAAAATCTGTAGGAAGACGACTGACAATGACTGACTGACCTCCATCTTCATGAAAGTGAAAGTGGAAGAGGACAATTCAATGGAGTGAAGGTGAGCGGGCACAACTGGCTTTCAGAAGCAGCCGGGTCAGCCACTGGCAACCACAGGGAAGGGTTCTCTCCCCTTCCCCATCCTCTCCCTTGCTGCAGAAAACTCATTTCACTTTCACAGCAAAGACCTGTTTAGAGATGAACCAGATGAGCACCAGAGCTTAGGGAAAGTACTGAAAATTTGACCATGATATTGCCAGTATCAGACTTGAACACATAGATCTACTTTACTCTTAATATGGACACGTCAACGTAAAACTAAAGCTGCTTTACACCAAGGGGAAACAAGAAGGATGCAGGGAGAATCTGAGATAATGCACAAGGGAGGCTGGACCACGTCCTTTCAGCAGTAGAAGGCTGGAAGATCAGATCAACTGATCCACCTGCATCCTTACCTAAACCTGTGTTGCATTCACACTGTAGCTTTGGAGTGTCTTCCCTGTATAAAAACTCCTGAAGGAGAATCCACCCAGAGCTGGACAGGCCTCTCAAAGTCCCAGAAACACCCACGACAGCCTTGTGTCTAAAGCCAGACTCCTGGCATTTCAGCTCAGAGGACCCCCTAGTCCGAGGTCCATGGTACCTTGCTATGTATCTTAACAGTGCTTGTCAGGAATAACCAACCCACTCACATGCCTCTCACAAGGCCAAAATGTAGTAGATGCATAATGCATAGATGATAAATGCATTTGGCATCTATGAGAATAAACGCTAGCAAGGCCTGTCTTCCTCAGGGGACAAGTCATTGAAAGGTGCAATGCTTTCAGTGTCAGCAGGCTCAAAGGACTGGCTGCTCCCAGAGCTCATGAGGGCACAGAGGCCTAATGAAGTTACAGAGCACCAGGACCCTGGGGACATGAAAGGCCTAGTAAGACCTTAAAAGGGCTGTTAACAGCCCTGACCAGCCTCACCTTGGACCTTCCCCAACACCCTCTACCCGGGACCCCAGCCTGAGCTTTGTTGTAGGTGGCTCGGCTCTGGTCCTACCCCTTGGATGATCGATCCTCAGCCCTACACTCCAGGGAGCTCATCTCCTGAACAGACATCTCATGTGGAGATTCCAACTCATCTCCAGCCCTGCGACCTCTGCTGCAGCCTTATCCTCACCTGCATCATCTGCTGCCCCCCACCAGACCCTGGAGTAAGGTCGTCTCCTCACTCATTACCAGCCCCAGGCTCTGCCCAGCCGATTGAGACCCAGCAGGACAGCACACCATGAGTGAGCATGCAGCCTGTGCCAGGGTCACCCATGGCTTCTGCTCTGCCTGCCCTGAGGGAGCAGCTAGCCCCCTCTGCTCCCTGGCACAGAAACAGTCTTGTGCAAGCACATACACTGTAAAGATAATAATGTGAAAGGAGAGTGCTTGAGATCTTCAAGGCAGGGAGAAGAGGGAAGAATGCTAGACTCCTTTTTAAGGGTCTGACCTAGAGATGCAGTACATCCATTTTCCTTGCAGTCCAGGTGACCTTATCAATGCCGCCGCTGCACTCTTTTCACAGCAATGATCCCATTTGTGAAACCACCAGATGAGTTACGAGAAAGGCCGGGGCCTGAGCCAGTTACCCTGAGAGCTACCACAGGACAGCAGGCTGCAAAGCCATTCAACCCCCCTCAGCTTTTCCCGTGAGCTTTGCTGCTCTTCTAGCAAGAGACAAAAAAAAAAAAAATAATCATGCAGGCAGAGAGATAAAAATCCAAACCACTTTTTGTAAAGTTCAAGTGAGCTTTTGCAATTGCCAGAGAACAAACTCGGCACCTTATTTTTCATGTGTAAAAATACCAGGCCAGCTGTTCAGGGAAACCATAACAAGCCAATAAAGAAACCATTTCATAACAGTAAACATAGTATTAAAACCACGAAACTAATAAACACACACAAAACCCACAGATACCGGCAGCACAAGTTCTGAACCTCTTTGGGACCCAAGCACACACAAAAGCGCACGTAAAGAAAAAAGATTTCTGCTAATGGCTGAACCAGCATTAAGATAGAAATCTTGTGTTTAATTTTTCTCACGCATTCACAAAAGCCTTCTGCTTTGGGACTTGTTAAAATACTTCCTTAGTCTCAAAAATACGTTTTTGGAAGAAGAAACACTGAACCAAGTTAACTCTAAGAATTGTTATAATATGAAGACCTAGAACGTATGAAGTAGATATTTCAACCTTCTATTAGGTTAGTACCATGTTCCAGCCTTGACTTCAGGAGATATTTTTTATCAGAAAGGAGGCTAAGAAATCTGAGGCGAGAAAACACAAACTCATGAAACAGGCATTTTGAATATTAGACAATAAATTGTTCTGACCAATTTACTTGAAAAAAAGACTTTTGTTAAACTGATCAGNGGGTCTCCCCAGGGCAGAGTAGAGGGGGAGGAGAACCTCTCTCCACCTACCAACCACCCCACCCCAACCCCTTCTAAGACATCCCAGGATGCCATTGGCCTTCTTGGCTTGAAAAAAAAAAAAAAATAGTAAAATCCTGAAAGTTAGTGGGATCGAGTCTTGTATTTCTCTATCTGCTCATTAGATGTGGCTTGACAAATTGCTGCAGTGATTAATGATAAAACATTGATATTTAAGAGCCATCCTGGTCTCACTGATGCTTTTTATAGTAAGTAATTGTTCTGCATGTTTTCATGTTTTGCTGTGCAATCCTGTTCAAAGAAGTAAAGTCTCCCATAAAGAACAGTGTTTCCTTCAACTAGTCGTAACTAGCAGTGTTCTCCCCAGTCAAGACTCTTAACAGAACTGCTTTCTCGCCCAGCACACCTGAATACTTTGCCACAACCAGTAAACTCAGATTTCTCAAGCTTCTCTCCAGCACCTTCCTGTTGGGCTCTGTGGGACTCCTACGTACACCAGATGTGATGGAGAGGCTGTTGAACGTGGCTTTGGGTGAGAAGTACCTCCCAGCAGCATCATTTTAAGCTCTGGGCCCTGACAAGCAAGGTGACCCTGGGACAGGCCCCTCTTCTCCCCCTTTCACAACTCCAGGCACCATCTGCAAACGGCCAAGGGATCACAGATCTAATTCCTCCTGAAGGTTGAGATCCCAAGAGCAAAGAAAGTCTGAGGTGCTGAGATGCCAATGCAGGAGGGATAGTCCCTCCCTGCAAGAAACTCGATGCAGGAAATTGAACAGCTTGGCATGACATCAGCACCTTTGTGTGTACAAGAGTGCACAGATAACCCACCCACACATCGGGGGTGAGGAACGTGCTTCATGAAGAGCAGCACCCAGATCTGCTCACCCGTGTGTCATAGATTCTATACTGCTAATGGTAAAATGGTGATTTTCCTTATAGCTTAGAGCACTACTGTCGTGGGTTTGACCGATCAGAAAGACAGATGATGGGCCCTCCTGCCCCTAAGAAAAAGAGAGGAGAGGAAGAGATTAAAGAGACTTAAGAGTTCAGTGAAAAAGAAAAACTAATGAAAGTGTAAACAAAAAAAAAATTTTAAAAAGAGGAAAAAGAAAAAAGTATACAGTGCATACAGAACCATACCAAGCTCCCAGGATGACAATCACATCACCAGACACAGGGAAAAGTCCCAGACTGGACTCGGTGACCAACAGGAGCTGGATTCTAGCTCTGGAGTCAGGAATGCTGGGGTTGGGATCAAAGGCAGACAAACAGACAGGGTCCTCCTTGGACGTTGGTCATGAAAGAAGAGAGTTGACCCTTTGATTCCTCAGCTTTTCTACTGAGCATGGGGCAGATGGGATGGAATACCCTGTGGGTCAGTTTGGGGTCCCCTGTCCGGTCCCCTCCTCCCCACAGGGGTGACCCCTCCAGGCTTTTCCGCTTCCCACCCTCCAACAGGGCAAATAAAACCATTCCCTGCCCTTGGCTGTTCCAGCAATAAGGATAAGCCAGGGCTTCTCTGCACCATCCCTTGGGGTGATCAGGGCTGATCACCCTCAGAGGGAGCAGTTTCTGAATAACCTGCTGCTAATTTCAGAGTTTAGTGAGTTAGAAGAGGCCCAGCTAAAAAAGTAAAGTTACCAAACAAAGTTGGTTAATTTTACCTCAAAACAGGGATTGCGTTCCAGATTTACTACATTTTCTTCCCATGCCCTTGAAGCAGGGCAGTGCAGCTGAAAAAGCCACATTTCCCTCTCCTGCCGCCCAGCAGCTCCTTGGGACAAAGGAGTACAGGGTAAAGTAAGGTGACCAAAGTATTTATCTGACAAATATTGCAATATATACTTGTAGAACTGGGGGAACACTCATAGACCTCTGAATTTCAGTGGTGTCCTCTATTATGCAATAAGGAGATCCTCTGGATCCTCAGCTCCAAAATCCCAGGGGTCAGCCCTGAACCTCCCCTGGTGCTTTCTGCCAGAGGCTCCAGATAGGGCCATTGTCCCCTACTGCAGTGTAGAGCACATTGTCCATGTCCCATCCTGTCCAGACTGGTCCAAGGGCTACTACACGCACAATCTAAGTTGCTCAAAGGACTGCCATTGCTCAGGATGCCACATAAGCTCATTTTTCCTTTGAGTAAGTTCATACAGAGGTTCCACAATCTGACTATAACCTGGAATATGCATTCTCCAGAAACCTGTAACACCTGAGAAGGCTCGTGTTTCCTTTTTGGTAGTAGGTGGGGACATAGCTGTTATTTGTTGATCACATCCATTGGGATCTGGCAGTGACCATCTTGCCATTTAGTTCACAAGAACTGGATCTCTCATGCAGGTCAAATTTCAGGGGTATTCTCCATTGTGCAACAAGGATGGGGCAGCTCTCTATGCAGATTCGTAGTGGTATGAACATTTCTCGTGACTAACACCCTGCCAGCCAGCGCCTTCCACTCCCATCTCCTGAAGCACTTCCTGGTTGCCAAGTCAACTTGCTCGGTGAGCCCTGAAACAGGGAACACAGAATGATCGCTACTGCCTTCACAAAAAGGTTTAAAAAGGAAAAACAGCCTTTGAGTCACTGAAGGGGAGAGAGGGAAATGGCAAATTGATTCCGGTGGTTCCATGGATCCATTGATCCATCCATCCATCCATCCAGTGACGGATGCTCAGTTGCTGACTCCATGCAAAGTATTACAAGGGAGAGGGGTGAGAGATCAAAGTATTTGATAAACTACCACAGCTCACCTGTAAGGAGTCTTCAAGAATAGAAGTCCTACCTTTTCGGGAATGTGAATGATTAATATTTTTCTTACAAAGATATCCTTGGCTAACAGCCACTCCAAATCAGACCTACACCTACACTACCCACACATACACAACATGAACATTCTACAGGCCATCTGAGTGGCTCTCCAACACCCGTTAACATTTCACTGACAGCCAGAACTGGTTTTAACAGTATAGCCCTTCCCAGCAGAAAGATCTTCAAGCAGCAACCAAAAAAATCCTATTCCAGTACTATAGAAACATTTAAATGAGATTTATGAGTTTGCTTGCCAAGCAAGGGAGCACAAGGGGCCACAGTTGTGTTGGGAGGGGAAGGGTATATTTTACTTCTATAAACACCTAGATGATTCTGCCTGAAGTCATTTTGATCCAACAGGCAAAATATAGATATATATACACACACACTACACACACTACAAGCTTAAGGTAGAAGGAAATGACTGCCAGTCGAAAAGTGTATATGACAGTATCTGATGGACATAAATATACATAGACATCTCGTAGACAAATTGCTAGAGGGCAGGCTGCTAACTATGGTGTCATGCTTTCCAAAGACCCAGGCACTACTGCATCAGCACAGCTTTTGCAGTTCAACTTTTGAATCCAAATTTGTGCCAATTGAGAGTCCTCCAATTTCCCGTTCTCTGGAACGCTCCTGTGATTTAACGATAAATTCCCATGACAATAAGTGATCCATGTCCTGTGGTCTGAGAAGCAGGCATATGTTAGCACAGCCACGGAGACTGGTAGTGGAGGGGGCTTCATTAAGTGCTGAGGGCAGCAGCACAGCCTTGCAATCCACATTCCAGGTCTCAGACTCAGCTGTCTGACCTAAGGCCCAGCTGTGTGAAATGCAGTGGCATGACCTTGGCTCAGCTTTACAGAAAAAAAAACAAGAACAGGACAAAAATGTTCTACTGCACTGCAAAGGACAGAGCACGACCTAAAGGTAGGAAGATAAGGAGGGTAAAAACAAAGAAATTGTGGAGTTAGTCCAGGAAAAAGAAAACAAAAAAAAAACCAAACTAAAAACCACTACCCCAAAAAAAAAATCTATCAGCAAGAAAAAGTATAAAACTCAGAGAAGAAGGTCAAGGAGAGGAACACTTGGCAAGATCAGACAGTGGCATGCAGCAGTTCCTTGCCTCACTAGGGACTGGCAGAAACTGACTGTGTGCCTTCCCTGCCATGGTGGGCACATTGCCCAAATCGCCCCATAGTGATAAATTCTGTACAGTCCTGCTTTCGCGGTGTTTGCCTGTGGTAAAAGATGTATCCACACACCCTCCCCTCACGCCCCACAGGTACATCCTTCTGAGGAGAAAATGCACTGAGAGAAAAAGTATTTATGATGCAGTTAAGTACTAAACCAAAACCATCTAGAGCAGATCCCTAAGATGCTTAGGCACCACAGGGGCTTTCAGAAGAAGTACAGGTGTGACTGGCCTGTTAAAGTCAGCAAGAAAAGGATACAGGGTGAAACAACACTGGAAAAAGCTAAGTGAGGGGTGAAAATGTAAGAATAAGGTGTTTAAGGAACAGAATCAGCAACAACAGACTCACCAATGTGCTTCTGCTCTAAAAGACTGGTGTTTGGCATCTCAAATGTGACACAAAGATATTCTTGGACCATTAGATGTGCAGATGTCCAACCTGGGCCAGACTTAAGGAAAAGTTTACACAGGCCAGGCACATTTTCATGGCAGCACAAAAACATGAAACTAAAGAAAAGGTAAAGAACTTCTTCGAGCCACTCTGCAAAGAAGCACATGCACAGATGGGCAGCCCATATGGAATGAACAGGGTAGGAGAGAAAGGCCACCATCTCCAGGCCAAGGCAGAAGCCAGAAGTCAGTCTTTGAAAGATGAGGCTGGGAAAGGGTATTGTAGTGGGCAGGATATAGGGGCTGCTCTGAGACACAGACTTCAGTAGCGGTGGAAGAGGTAAGCACAGAACATGGTCTGGAAAAACGTACAAAGACGAACAAAGGAAATCGAACATGATTGCTTGGAACGGGGTGCCCACTAGCATCCCCCATGCAAGAAGTGGCTGAACTGAGAAGGCAGTGGGAGCAGGCAGATAAACGGGAGGCAATGCCTGATCCAGGCCAGTCGGCACAGCTCCCTGCAGTGATAAAGCAGAGCTGCTCAGCTCCTCAACCCAAACTCCCAGTGCATCACCTCCGGGCAGACAGCAAAGTTCAGGAGGAAAACACAGACCCCTCAATTGTCTTGCAAGAGCTCTGGGGTTTAAAGTTAGAAGTTCAAGTCAATGACTTTGTCTCAGGTCAGTTCACTGTCACAAATCAATCCATCTCATCTATCATGGAATTGTCAGAGTTGGAAGGGACCTCTAGAGCTCACCCAGTCCCATTCCCCTGCTACAGCAGGGTTGCCCAGAGCACATCACTCAGGACTGCATCCAGGTGGGGCTTGAAGGTCTACAGAGAAGGGGACTCCACACCCTCCCTGGGCAGCCTCTGCCAGGGCTCTGACACCCTCACCACAAAGAGGTTTCTCCTCATATTCGAATGGAACTTCCTTTGTTCCAGCTTGTGCCCATTGCCCCTCATCCTGTCACTGGGAACCACTGAGAAGAGTCTGGCTCCATCCTCCTTCCACCCACCCTTCAGATCCTTGTGAGCATGAAGAAGGTCTCCCCTCAGCCTTCTCTTCTCCAGGCTAAAGAGGCCCAGCTCTCTCAGCCTTTCCTTTTAAGGGAGGTGCTCCAGTCCCTCCATCCTCTAAAAATCCATGCAGAGACTTTCCCTTGGGAGCTCCTGACCTGCCCAGGGAATCCATCATTATTTACGCTGGGGAAGCACATTGGCACAGCCCTGACATCCAGCTACACCAGAACTGTAATTTTAAAAGATTTCAGTATTTCATCCCAATATCGCAATTATGATGTAGATAGTATAGATCTTGGGATAGGAGAAAATGTTCAAACATTGGTAGGTGTTTGCCACGTGTTAATCATTGCACTGACATACACACAAATGAACAACAGAGCTCTTCGCCAATAGAAAAAGATATATCCAGGACAAGTCCAAATACAATTCGTTAGTCCATTACCTACAAATAAGAAGAGGGGCAAATAATTTAAGGTCATAGCAGATCTTTACTAAAAAGGAATAAAATGCACTTCCTACCAAAATGTTTCTGCAGAGATGAAAGCTTGTCAAAAGTTCAGTAGTGTTTTCTCCTGGTGCAAGAACCTGATATAAAGGGTCTACTAAAGAAAGTATAGTAAAGAAATAATTTTAGGACTTAAATGGTGGTTTCACATAGCTGGACACTCAAGAAGCTCACAGCAAATACAGAGGTTTCATCAGATATCAAATGGTTAACAACACACAAGAAGCATGGGATGAAAAATCCTCCATTATCCTTATGACAAAGTGCTTTGTACCTGATGTACCTGGATTTTTTCCTGGTGTGGCAATGACCACTTAACCTCAGCAGTGGTGGATTGACAGTGACATACCAGGTGAATGGCAGCCACTTGGGGAATTAACCAGGCTGGTGTCTGCAAACACTGTGTGACTGGATTTTGATTTGAGCACTACCATTAAGACTCCAAACCCTGCCGCAGCCCACTAAGAAGAGGCATGAGTGGAGGCTCAACTCAATGCCAGACCCTAAAATGAACAAAGCAATGGCATCGATGATCAAAAGAGATCAAACAATCAAAAAAGGAGAAACTCAGAGCCCAGTGTTTAGAGGTACATCTGAATGTTGATCTGAGGCTTGGCTGTGACCTTGGCTTGACTCTGAGAAAAAATTCTTTAAATGGAGCACAAAGAAGTCAGCAAAATAAGTAAAGGAAAACAAAGCATTGAAGGCAAAAATGGTGGAGTCAGTCATCCAAGGACTCAGATCATGAAGATGTATATAACTCTCCAGGAAAAGCAGAAGCCCAGAACAGGGACACCTGGTAAGATCAAGGATCATCCCACTCTAAGAGACAATGGTGGGCAGCACCTCCCTGCCCCACTGACAACAGCATGGGCAGCAGAGACTCATCACATACCTGCACTGGTCTGGTGAGCACACGCTTAGCTTAGGGGCAGACTAGTCCCAGCTGTCCATTCTGCAGCTTAGCCAGGAGAGAACATAATTATAATGGTCATACACTGCATATACTCCTGCTCTCTGGTGTCTACACATGGCTTAAGATGCCCATTAAGTGACCTAAAGAGCTGAGGTCTCTTTCTGGCCATAAAGCACTCCTGCATCCACAGGTCTTTCCCACCTCTGTGCCACAGCTCACCACCTCCTACAGTCATGCTTTGTCACAAGGGAGTGATCCACTGTCCATGTCTGGGGGGAAGCAGAGCTAACTTTGTCTTCTGTGAGAGGCTCTTACAGGGCCAGCGACACAGTTGTTTGCCCTGTGCAGAGCTCACCCCTGTGGGGAGGAGTGGACAGGACAGTTGACCCAAACTAACCCACAGGGTATTCCATCCTGTCTGCTTCATGCTCAATAGAAAAGCTGAGGGATCAAAGGGGTCAAGCTGACTCCTATTCAAGGGCTCTTCTCCAGTGAAGACGACCCTGTGAGTTTGTCTACCTTTGATGCCCATCAGAGTGTTCAAGAATCCAGTTCCCATTTGTCACTGAGTCTGTTGCAGAATCTTCCTAGTGCCTGCCGGTGACATCTCCCTGGGAACTTGATAGAGTTTTAAACATATACATTATATATTGTATTTATTTCGTTGTTTCCTTTTTATTTTTAATATTTCTCTTAATTTAGATTTTTCCCTAAACTCAAAGCTCTAAAGACAGCTCTTCTTCCTCTCCTTGGATTGAGAGGTGGGGGAGAGAATCAGTTCGTCTTGTCATTGGCCAACCCAGCACGAACAATGATACCCATATTAAAAACAGAATCACAAAATCTTCATAGTTGGAAAGGACCTCTGAGATCACCAAGTCCAACCAGACACACAGAAAAAAAACCCTACATCTCAAGCACTAGAGCATGCCCTCAAGTGCCACATCTACTACTTTCTTAAATCCCTCCAGGGATGGTGACTCCACCACCTCCCTGGGCAGGCTGTTCCAGTGCCTGACCACTCCTGCAGCAAACTCATGCTTCCTAAGATCCAGTCTAATCCTCCCCTGCCACAACTTCAGATCATTTCCTCTGGTCCTGTGCTTGTTCCCTTGGGAGAAGAGGCCAACACCCACCTCTCTACACCCTCCTGTCAGGGAGTTGTAGAGGGCAAGGAGGTCTCCCCTCAGCCTCCTCCAAACTAAACATGCCCCCAGCTCCCTCAGCCTCTCCTCATAGTCCTATGAGGACTCCAGACCTCTGTTGTTCCCTAGACCCCTCCCCAGCTTGGTGGCTCTCCTTTGGACACACTCCAGCACCTCAATGTCCTTCTTGTAGTGAGGGGCCAAGGAAATCTCAGGGAGAAGAGTAGTCAGCCAGGGTTCTGTCCCTCATCTACTTTACCAGTAGCTCTACCAGCATATAGAGCTGGGAGACAAACCAAAGCAGGAACCATTGTCAGAAGGTCACTTTCTCCAGCTCTCTATCACATATGATCTCTCTTTCAATCAGCTATGTATTGCCTGTCCTTCATCCTGCTCCCACAAACTCCAGTGGAAGCAGTAGTATGCTACATTGAAATCATCATTCAGCTCGTGAGCAGAAGTTTATGGCAACAGTAGACTTTCCTGTAATACCTTCATTAATTTCTCCTTCAATCCCACAACTACCTTCTGCTGGAATGCTGAGTTCTAAAGCCAGCCAGCCAAATAACCTCAACAGTGTAATCCTGAAACACTCAAAGCTTCAAATTCACTTGCCATCTGCTTTGCTGACTGCTTCTTTCACCAGAAGCGCACAGTATTTTAAAGCTGGAAAAGAAATATATTTATAATCCAGCTCTCATCCCCCGCATCCTCCCCACCAAAAGAAAAATCGTGGGGGGTGGGAGTGAGGGTGAGAAATAAGATTTTCAGCACTGCTTCAGGGATTTTTGAGACCTACTCATTCAAACACAACTCATTGTGATAGATAATAGGCTCCAAAGAAGTAATTTGGAAGAAGTAAAAAAAACCTAAAACACTAGGGAAGCATCCAGTTCCCTTTAACTCTTCCAGGGTTTGAAACCGTATCTATTCTGCCTGCTGTTGAATATCTACACCAAATATCTACAAGCTGGAGGAAGGTTTTTTGTTTGTTTTCTTTAAATAAGGGTCTGAGCTTCTCTACTCCCCAGAAAACTTCCGGTATTTCCCCCCCCCTCCCCCCCGAAGTCTCCAGTCAACGAATATACACTTAAACTTGTTTCTATCAGTTCTAAGCTTTAAGTTTACATGCCAAGGTTTGAAAGACAAAGTCTCCATAGCAGCATCTCCTTCCTCCTCCATAAGTTGCTCTCATTACAAGATTGTGAGCATTGAGCTTGACAAAACCCATTACATAAGTTTTGTCTGAAAGGAAACACCCAGCATTACTTTAACCCATGCGACCCTAAAGGGGCTCTGTTGTTCTAAGTGTTCATTGTCACTTCATTCACATCCTCGCAGTTCAAACACTTCACAGCCCCTTGGCCCCCACCATTCTTCTAACCCCATTCTCCAGAATCACTTGAACACATGGAAAACACATCTCAACACCACCTGAGCTGGCCTCCCAGTCCCACAGACATGTGGCATAACAACAGGATTCGTGAGCACTTGCACAATGCAGATATTGTTAATACAGAACTACACTGAACAAACATCAATGGTGAACAAAAGGTTAAAAGATTCTTTTTTTTAAACACAGAAGAGTCGTTAGCATTTTATTTTACCTTCACATACAGAGAAAGGATTATCTGAAATCATTAAAAACTAAGTTACTCTATTATTTTCTCTTGTTCAACATGTTTTTTATACACCGCAGCTGAAACGCAAATCTGAAAAGGAAAGGAAATAATGTATTTGCTCACTTCTCCTTGCAACCTCAGTCTCACAATTTCCTCCAGTTCCACTTAAAAGCCTGAACAATAAATTGACCCAACCCCAGCCCACACTACCTCCCACTGCTGTTCCAAGGATGGATCTGTGTCCAGCTTTTATCACACCGAAACGCATCAAAGTAGTTTTTGAAGAATAGAAAGAGGGAGAGATTGGGGGCTGGCGGGGGTGAGAGAAAAAGACTGAAAGATATCCCCCCCTCTGAAAAAGTGACTATTGAAAAAATACCATCAGCAAATACCAACTGGTTCAACTAAGTCTTTCCTATACTGAATGCTACTTTTATTTTACAGTTTTACAGAAGCTGCCCATGTCTACAGCACGTTCATGCTGGATTTTGCTGTGGAATCACAATACAAACCAGACTGGTAGCTGTTCAAAACAGGTCCTTTGGGTAGGCAGTTCTGGCAGCCTGTGGAGTCCAGAGCTGGTCAGGCACACAGGGGGTGAGCAGGGCTGCAAGGAAGGACCCTGAAGCAATAGGTAGCAACAGCAGGGGCCACTGACTGTTACGAGCACCAACTTAAATGCAACTCCTCGTCCCCTTTTTCTCTCAAAAAGGGGAAAGACTATACTAGTTTCAGAAGTTGCTAGGAACATCATTTCTGAAAATCACAGTATCACAGAATGGTTTGGGTTAGAAGGGACCTTTAAAGGTCACCTAGTCCCACCCCCCTGCCCTGGGCAGGGACACCTCCCACCAGACCAGGTTGCTCCAAGACCCATCCAGCCTGGCCTTGAACCCCTCCAGGGATGGGGCAGCCACAGCTTCTCTGGGCAACCTGTTCCAGGGTCTCACCACCCTCACAGCAAAGAATTTCTTCCTGGTATCTCATCTAAATCTCTCCTCTTCCAATTTAAAACCATTACCCCTTGTCTTGTCCCTACAGGCCTTGGCAAAAAGCCTCTCAGTCATTCTTTAAAAGCCCCTCTTAAGTACTGAAAGGCCATAATGAGGTCTCCCTAGAGCCTTACCTTCTCCAGGCTGAACAACCTCAGCTGCCTCAGCCTGTCTTGACAGCAGAGGTGCTCCATCCCTCTGATCATCTCTATGGCCCTCCGCTGGACCAGTTCCAACAGGTCCATGTCCTTTCTATGTTGAGGACTCCAGAGCTGGTCACAGTACTCCAGGTGGGGTCTCATCAGAGCAAAATAGAGGGGCAGAATCACCTCCCTTCACCTTTTTTTTTTTTTTAATGTAACCAACAGCTCCCAAACGACCTCAGCTAACACAGTATAAATACTAAAAAAATATTTTAATATAGACATGAAGCTCTGGAGTTTTCCTTACTTGGAGCTAACCCACACAAACCCTGGCTGAGGCAATGACAAGGGCTGACTTTAGTTAGTGGCAGTGATACCAAAACCATATCAGCTTCCTCTCCACTGTGTTACTTCACCAAAGCAGTTACAACAACAATAACAACAAAAAAATAATTTCAAGGTAAAACTAAGCACTATGTGTGTGTGTCCCCCTCCGCCCCATGCCGCATTGGGTCTGACTAAGCTGGAGTTAGCTTTCCCCATGGCAGCCTAGAGAATCATCGATGGTCAGAGTCGGAAGGGACCTTCAAGATCATTGAGTTCCAACCCCCCTGCCCTGTGCAGGGACACCTCCCACCAGACCATGTTGCTCAAAGACCTGTCCCATCCTGACCTTAAACATCTCCAGGGATGGGGCAGCTAGAGCTTTTCTGGGCAAGCAAATACAGTGCTCTGCTTCCTATCTGCAGCTAGAACGGTGTTGCTGAACCCACTCACTTGGCTCTCGCTTGCCAGCATTCACACAGCATCACAGCTGTCTCTCCAACGCCCTGCAAAAGCCACTATGGCTGGGCATGGGCCAGCGGCTGGGAGGTGACACAGCCAGGACAGATGAGCTAAATGAACCAAGGAGAAACCCCATCCCATATGGCCTCCTGCTGAGCAATAACAGGTAGGAGAAAGGAGGAGGAAGAGGAGGCATTTATTATTAAGAAATTAGTATTTCAAAGCAACTGGTACACATACTCAGGTCCTACTTCCCACAACGTGACTGGGCATCTCTGACTTGTGGGAAGTGGAGAATAATGTTTTCTTGCTTTCTTTTTGCACTTTGCTTCTGCACACAGCCATTTCTGTGTCATTCAATTGCTTTTATTTCAAGCCATGAGGTTTTTTTAACCTTGTTTTCTCCCCCTGTCCTGCTGAGGAGAGGGGGTTGGGAGAGCAGTTGTGTGGGCATCTGACAGCCAGCCAAGGTCAAGTGGCAAAGTTGTAAGGCACAAATCAAGGTTTCAGGCAAGTTTTACTTGTTAGCTTTCTAAAGTGATTTTTCCACTTTTTAAAAAAAGTATAATTAAGCACAGAAACTTGCCTTAAGAGTTGAATTTTTTTATCATCCTTCTGGTTTGCTACCTGTGGTATTACACAGAAGTTAAAGAAAATATTTAGACAAGGACATCTTTTATTTCCTATTTTATGTCAGCGTTTATTCATGCAGCAAGTGCAAGGGCTGTAAGAAGAACTACACATTTTAAAAGCCCCATCTTCAAAGCTATATACTTGGAATGGATGAAATTCATGCAAAGATTCAGCTAAAATGTCTCTTACGACAAACAAATGAGAACCTGTAGACCATGACCCAGCAAAGCTACGCACATCTACAGAGTTTCAGTTCCATTACCTTGACAAAACCAAGACATCAGATTCACAGATTCAATTCTGCAACACAGCGCAGCGTAGTGCCTACTTTTTTGCCTTTCACAGCTACATCTATTAATCACGGATGAGGAGAAAAAAAAAAAAACAACAAAACCCAAAACTTCCTAGCAACAGCCCAAACAACTAAATTGCTAAGACTTCTGCAGCAGAAGATAGCAGAAAATGAAAGATCCTTCCAATCTCACAGAAAGCACACACTTCACGACTTCAAAACGTTTTTTACTTTTCTTGTGACTCGATGCACACTGTAAATGCGACAGGGAACATCATCTTTAACTGACAGATAAAAATATAGACTGGTAGGAGTGAAGTATCATAGCATTCCTCAGGTTCATGGTTTCCCTGGGAAAAAAATAAACAAATGAATCTATCAGAGCATAATCACTCTCTCCTGTGCTTCGTTGTAGATGATACAAGAATAAAGCAGTGACTTCCTCACTTAACCTTCCGTGCGTCTGTCATGCTGTGAATAGTGTCAGGTACAAACAACCCAGTAGTTTCCTCAACTGCACAAGAGTCTCTGAGATGAGAGTCACAGAAAGCCAAATTTAGTCAAGATACCCTAGGGAAGAATGTGATCCAAAGGCTGACAAACGAGCCCAGTACAAGGACCGCAGAGCTTTCATACCAAACCATGGAAATGAAAACAATAGGGACCCTTCTGCCTTTGGTTCATACTCATCATTCCTACCAGCATCAATTGCAGCCGTACCTATGTAGGAACAGACCCCAGCACACGTCAGGCTTCCTTACTTGTTATGGAAGTACTAAAAAGGGAATACGGTGGCACCTGAAGCATTTTGAAGCTCAGGTTGTTAACAATGCATTGCATAAGGTTCATTAAAGGAAGATGCCACCCTGTTGTAACCAAAGGATATAGACATGGCCACGTACAGAATCAACTTGCAGCCCTGTTGATACCAACTTCCTTCCTACCGTTCACACCTTTGTCTACTGTGCCACAGTTCTGTGTTATTTTCTACAATATTTAATGTTCAGGCAAAGATTTGGATCCTAACAGGTTAAAGGCAGCTTTGATCTGCCATATTTATTTTCTGATCAAAGTGGGTGTAGAGCACACACACTGTCAGCTCATCCACATTATCCAACAAAACCTCATAAGCAATCAGAATCAGAGAATCACAGAATCATTCAGGTTGGAAAAGACCCTTGGGATCATCAAGTCCAACCATCAGACCCACTCTGCAAAGTTCTCCCCTACACCAGATCCCCCAACACCACATCTCAACCACTCTGAAACACACTCAGGGATGGGGACTCAACCCCCTCCCTGGGCAGCCTCTTCCAGGGTCTGACCACTCTTGCTGGGAAGAATTCTTTCCTGATGTTCAGCCTAAACCTACCCTGTTGCAGCTTGAAGCCATTCCCTCTCCTTCTATCGCTAATTCCCTGTGAGAAGAGACCAGCACCAACCTCTCTACAATGGCCTTTCAAGTAGTTGCACAGAGGGATGAGGTCTACCTTCTGCTTCCTCTTCTCCAACTCAACACTCCCAGCTCCTTCCATCACTCTCCATCCGATTTATTCTCCCAGCCCTTCCCTGCCCTGTTGCCCTCCTCTGCACTCGCTCCAGCCCCTTGACATCTCTCTGGTGTTGAGGTGCCCAGAACTGGATACAGGACTCCAGGGGTGGCCTCATCAGTTCTGAGTCCAGGGGGACAGTCACCTCCCTACTCCTGCTGATCACACTATTCTTCATACAAGCCAGGATGCCACTGGCCTTCTTGGCCACCTGGGCACACTGCTGGCTCATGTTCAGCCAGAACCCCCAGGTCCTTTTCTGCCAGGCAGCTCCAGCCACACTGCCCCAAGCCTGTAGCCATGCATGGGCTTGGTGTGGCCCAAGGGCAGGACCTGGCACTTGGCCTTGTTGAAGCTCATCCTCTTGACATGGGCACATCAATCCAATCTATCCAAGTCCCTCTGTAGAGCCTCCCTGCCTTCATGCAGATCAACACTCCCACGATAACCTGTTATACATACCTAGAGGGAGGCAGCTCAGGGGTTCTGCAGTGACTGTGACTGGTTTTACTGCCGGCAGAGCTGTACCCAGTAACTCTTGCTCACCCCACTATTTTTCTGGGAAGACTTGGTTACAGCTCTAGTCAAACAGAGTGACAGAATTCATTCAGGGAACCTGACTTTCAGGGTTTCATGGTTTCCCAGCAGTTTTAGTCAGGGGGGGGGCGGGGAGGGGCCGGAAATCTTCACTGCGTAAGAGTTTCATGGCAAAATTCATTGAGAGCTTTTCAGTTCATCAGAATGGGCACTGCTTTGCATGACTACGCTGCAAACTCACAACTCCGTTTCCACAGATATTTTTTTTTCTGATTTCCTATGCCATTACGGGCTAATGTTTAATTTACAAGTCAGAGACATCATATTATCATGAGAAAGGTAGGTTACAGTTGGCAGCAAGTGGGAGCATGAATTATTGCGTTCTGAAATGCTCTTGTCAGATATTTAAGCTACGTTAAGACACTTTTCCATTATAATAATTTCTCTCATATATTTAGCAACATGATTTTCTAACACAATACACAGAATAATAAAAGTAGTTTTTATGAAATACTCCCACGAATGGCATGCAAGGTTGGCTCCTCTTTGTGTAAAGATCTATTACTGTCTCCTTCAGTACCTAAAGGCTTCCTTACACTGATACTGACAGCAATAGTGTCTGGAGAGTGAATAGTTTGTGAGGGAGGAGGAATGAACACTTGCTGAGAATCAACTTCCCCTGGACTGTATTTGTTTGTATTGTACCCCTGCAGCCCAATGCATCTCAATAACATGGTAAATGTGCTCAAGAGTTATCCTCATATAGATATAAACACCAGGAGCAGAAAAGGCGATTTAAAAGCATCTTTAAGAACTCCTCCATTGCCATCTTCGTTTTCAGCAGCAAAGGCCAAATTCAGGAACTTCACTGAAACCAGTAACTTCACATCATTTATTTCATCTGCAAGCTTAATATTTTTAACTTCCAAGAACATTAATCAGTCAGGAGCTTTGCTGAAGAGCACATGAGTGCAAAGTCTCTCTGTACGCCTCCCCCACTCAGACATCCAGCCCACCACCCTCCAGCACACCAGTGGCTTGCCATTTTCCAATTCCATCCCACTGGAAGGGCCGCAGTGCCTCCTTTCTTCCCATGCACACTGGTTTTGCCTGGTTTCCACTGGGCCAGGAGCCCTCTTAGGTGCTACAGTTTTCTGAGCCTCTTTCACTCCTCCATCCTGCAAACCTTTGTCCTTACCCTTCCTTCTGCTTGGGAAAGAAATCACTGGGGTACCAAAAGGAGGGCTCTGGGAAGAGGTTTTTCTCAGCCACTTTGCCCCATCCTCTCCCTCTCCTTGTTCTCTCAGTGAAGGCTACCAGCCCCTGAGCTGCACCAATTCAGCTGCTTTTAATAGGAAGGAAAATTCCCTGGCTTTTATTACACATCATTTCACAGATTTTTATATTGCTTTTAGGGAAAAAGAAAACAAAAAAGAACCACACAAAACTGGCTGAAACAGCTGACAGAAGTCATACTGCTACCCAGTGGGGCTATGACAGCACGGCCTTAGCTACATGGGGCTGGTGGGCAGAACAAACAGAAATCAGACCCTCAGTAAAACACCTTTTGGCAGCCAATCATTAGCATTTTGCTTCAGGGAGATAAAGATAAAGGCTACTTAGTCTCTCAGCCACACATCATATATCCCTAGCAGCCAAATTTTAAATTGTCAATAGGTAGGAAAAATAGAGGAAATGGATGCTTTGCAAAGTGATGAAAGGAGCTAGGACTGTTTAGTTGGAAGAAGAGGAGGCTGAGGGGAGACCTCATCCCTCTGTGCAACTACTTGAAAGGCCATTGTAGAGAGGTTGGTGCTGGTCTCTTCTCACAGGGAATTAGCGATAGAAGGAGAGGGAATGGCTTCAAGCTGCAACAGGGTAGGTTTAGGCTGGACACCAGGAAAGAATTCTTGATAGAAAGGGTGGTCAGACCCTGGAAGAGGCTGCCCAGGGAGGGGGCTGGGTCCCCATCCCTGAGTGTGTTTCCGAGTGGTTGAGATGTGGTGTTGGGGGATCTGGTGTAGGGGAGAACTTTGCAGAGTGGGGCTGATGGTTGGACTCGATGATCCCAAGGGTCTCTTCCAACCTGAATGATTCTGTAGAGCCACAAACATGAAGTAGCAGCTTTACCTTTATGCTGATCTTCAGTTGATGAAGAATTCATCACACCTTTACCACCTGGAGCTTTCCAGAAGCCTACAGCCTGGTATTCTCTGCACTCTTTTAACTGACACCCAGGATTTTCCAAACTCTGAGCTCCCCTGTGGCATCAACAATTTGGGTACTCTGAAGTTCACATCTTTCCTGTTTCCTGAAAGCTCACAACGTCACCAGAAGGCAGTCATACTGCAAACAGATTGCTCTCCTCACTACTAGTCTGGAGTTTCTGCAGCGTGTGCAGTCACACAAGATACAGTGTCAAGGTAAACTGCAAATAAACACAGATAACAGTAGGATTACAGATGACCTTCAGGGACATCAATTAACAATTAATTGATGCTACAGACAACTCAGAAGATCTGGTAAATTCTTGCAATATTTACCCTAAACAAGATTATTCTTCATCTTAGGTGGAAAGACCATGCAAAAATAGGACCATGGTGAATTGCAAGGTTTTCCCACATCCTTCCTTCCCAATGAAGGATGGATTCTTCTCAACCCAGGCCATTGATATGACCTATGTTTCAGGTACTCAAAAAGTCATGAGAATCCAGAATCAAAAGCTTCTTTAAGTGTAAATAGAACAGGGAGTGGAAGGGTCTTTTATTTTTCTTCCCATATTTTTTAAGACTTTTGAGTTGCTTGATATTTTTAGCATATCATAAGGAAATACAATCTTGTAGCATAACAACCAGAAAATACTTTTCCCCAATGTAAATGAGATCCAGGAGGTAGAAACAAAAGAATTATGTATTTCAAAAATTGTCAAATATTATAATGAGGGTCAGCAACATCAATCTGATGAAAAAACCCATCTCTATCTGCTAACCATCTGGGAAGAGGTAATATGAAGAGGGGTTCCGAGTTAAGTTCATCAGCAAACAGAAAGAGCCCATAAATACTTGCATATGGGATCCATAGTGTGGCTAGTTTACTGCATCTGTATTCATGAATATGCAATTATTGAGCCCAATTTTGCCCATTTGAGAAGAACAAACTACAGCAAGCCATGTCCGCCCGTATTTGAGCGGGATTTAACTAACTACATTTCTCTTAGATGTATAGAGTTTAGTGCTCGACCATCTCATTGTCACGGTTGCCTTGGATACAAGAACTGCTCTAAATCAATTTAATCATTAAGGACTTGATCTTAGAAGATGCTGTTCATTCTGGCTTCCATCCAGCAAAGCACTTATCCACCTGCATACTTTTAATCACTCAAATGGTTTCGATAAAGTGGAACTACTTACATCCTTAAAGTTAAATTACATGCTTAAATCTTGCTGGATTTCAGCCAGAGCACTCAACACCTTGCAAGAACAAATGCCAAGCAAGAATGGTCATTATGAAAGCAAGTAGCATAAATGTGGTTCAATTCGTTGCTAAGTTCTTATAACAGAAAAAAAGGTCCACAGTGTTGGCTTCTTAATTTACTGCAGATTTTTATCTTTTTAGGAAGTTTGATGCACAATTGTTTATTCAACGCATAAAATCAAAGTTATTTTAGGGTCCAAAAGCATATGGTATGTAAGTAATCTAACCTAACCAGGTATTTGATTGCCTCATGACCCCCAAAAAAGCATAAGGCATGCAGGAAGAGATGGTCACTGCATTCCACGGAGTGAATCTGTGGTCTTCAGCTTCCTGGTGTGTTCAGGGCTGCTGAGTTTACTGACAAAGTTCATAAATTAAAAGATCCAAACCAGACTGACTGCAGATTTTAATGTGAAGCAGGACCTCACTCCCATCCCTTTGTCTTCATATTGTTCAGCCCTGTCCGCTACAGTGGAAGCTGGACACAATGAACACAAACGAGCCACCCTTCTCAAGGCAGAAGTCCCCCATGTTAAGTTTACATATGGGGCTTTTTTGCTAAAGGGAATTAAACTGTAACCTTGACAACGAGGAAAGGGGATGGGGGGGAAATATCAAATCACAGTATGAAGCTCTTACACATTTCTGTAGAAGAGTGAACCCAGGGCTAACATTCCCTTCCCAGCAGAAGTACTTCACTCTGCACAGTACCTCCACAGGTACAACAGGTTGCGAGTAACCAGCTGGAGGGGTCTAAAGCACTGCTGGGAATGAAACTTGGGGATGCCAACTGCAGAGTTTTCCAGTATGAAGACAATATATTCACCCTTCACAAGCAACAGGCTCGGCTTCCAACCTTCAAGTATTGGGACATACAGATGGGTGTCAAGAACCCTGGGTTTTCACAGAATGATACAATATGGGGTCGGAAGGGACCTCTGGAGATCATCTAGTCCAACCCCCCATTTCTTTTCTCCCCATTTGAGCTGGACCCAGACTAAAAGCAGAGCCAGTGCAAGGAGGAATTCGGGTTTCATCACATTTGTCACACCAGGATGGCAAATCCCCATACCACACTGCACACTCACGGCCAGATGAAGAATACCCACTGCCCAGCCTCTCCTCTTCTCCCTTCTTTAAAATTACCTTTGACTTAGCCAGACAACCTTTCTGGCTACAATTCTACTCTGCTTTGAACCATGTAATTGACTTTCTGAAAGTGTTACTGTTCTTTTTGAGAGCATTCCAAATGAATAGGCAACTGCAGCTCTCAGTAGAGCAAAAATTCAAGCCTGGGTAGTACAGACTGTAGAGTCTACTCTGACCTACAGCCTTTAGTAGCCCCACAAGTATAATGTTTTCCTGGGGGAAGGAATGCTGTGGGTATTTGAAATACAACCCAAAAAATCCCAGCAGGTAAGATTAGAAAGTTTTTTTGAAAGAAGTCCTCGTAGACAAAGCGATAACTGTATTTCCTTTCCCTCTTATTCTCCACCCAGTCAGGTTTCAAATGCAGTTCTCTTACTGCCCTTGAATTTCTTGTAACTCCAGTGTTCTCTGCAGAGCACAGAAAGCCCTGATACATGGGAAAAACACAAACACAGAACAAAACAAAGTAGCCCAACTTCACCCCACCACCACCATCTTCCCTCCCAACTAAATAAAGCTGGGAGAATAACATCATAACATCTACAGACCAATTAAAGTCAACAGGCTGAAGCTGCTCACAAGGGAGCAGTCACAGTCTAAGCAAAGAAATCCTTCCCAACACTCTTGAGGACCATTAACAAAACATCACTGTCAAGTTTTACCATTATCTCTTTGGCTGTTCAATTGCCATACACCAAAGTACCACTGCTCACTAGAAGAAATCAATTTAAACAGATCAAACTGGAATTACCAACTAATTCATTGCCAAATGTGGGCGGAGGGGATATTCAGAATTGGTATCTGTAGCCCGATGAGAATCATAGAATCACAAAATGGTGAGAGTTGGAAGGGACCCTCAAGACCATCCAGTTCCAACCCCCCTGCCCATCCAGGGATCGGGCAGCCACAGCTTCTCTGGGCAACCTGGGCCAGGGTCTCACCACCCTCACAGCAAAGAACTTCTTCCCAAGATCTCATCTAAACCTCCCCTCTTCCAATTTAAAGCCGTTACCCCTTGTCCTGTCACTCCACTCCCTGACAAAGAGTCCCTCCCCAGCTCTGCTGTAGCCCCCTTCAGACACTGGAAGGCTGCTATTAGGTCTCCCCAGAGCCTTCTCTTCTCCAGGCTAAACAACCCCAGCTCCCTCAGCCTGTCTTCACAGCAGAGATGCTCCAACCGCCTGATCATCTTTGTGTCCCTCCACTGGACTCGATCCATCAGGTCCAAGTCCTTCTCAGGGCTGCTCTTCAGCCTGAACACCAGCTCTGCTGATCCCTTACTCCTCCCCAAGACCAGCTGGGTTAACTAAGAAAGCCTGAGTATTTTTTGTGAGGCATCTAAACACCTTTTAAACACCCAAGATCCACATTGCACAAGTTTATCTGTACGCTATTCGCAGAAAAAGGCCTTAATTTGCCTCTTCTGACTTTTCCTAACATTTTCTTCTCCCTCCGTGAGGTGCCAGCACATATATCCCTGCTCAGCAGCTGCCAGCTGCACTGTCACACTCCCCAGCCCAGATGGGACCCAGGTCCTGCTCACAGAGCAGGCACAAATCTCCCCAGAACACCAGGAGCCTACTGATAGGCTTTACGTACACAAGTATTTAAAAAAAAAAAAAAAACAAAAACAACCAAACCAAACGACCCACCAGCTAACAAGGGAATGGAGTGGAGGAGGAAGAAATTAGACATTGGCCAGGCTGCCCAAAGAATCTTTACAGTTTCCATCCCATGCTCTTCTTAGTTTCCCCCAACGTTAGTTTATCCATTCTCAGTCCTAAGGAATTTTCTTTAATGTTTTGAATACTTCTTCATTTTGCACAATATCAAGATATCTTCATTTTGCACAACATCCAAGAAAGGGATAGGCGCTAGCGAGTCATACAATTCAGAGGACCAGCTGTCCTACAAGCATTTACCAGACTTTCTTCATTAATGACTAATACATTCAGGTAGTAACAAGTGACAACATTTTTGTTTTTGCCAACAATATGGACATTTAATATAGCAGGAAGTCTTTCCTGTTTATGAGCACCTATATGAAGAAAAACAGTGGAACAGCTGGTATTGGGGGAAAGAATTAATTTTTGAATTCAACTAGCACTATTTTCAAAAAAAGGGGCTATCTACAGTGAATTAATTGGGAGTGGGGAAGATAAACAGCAAAATGGCAGTTTAAATCATTCATATGATAGCTTTCCCTTGACATCAAATGCATCTGCGACATGAGTGACAAGTTGATCTGAGATCTCTACCAGTTATTACCTGGCCTGTGAGCNTTAGGTCTCCCCGGAGCCTACTCTTCTCCAGGCTGAACAACCACAGCTCCCTCAGCCTGTCCTCATAGCCAAGGTGCTCCAACCCCTTGATCATCTTTGTGGCCCTCCTCTGGACCCGCTCCATCAGGTCCATGTCCTTCCTATACTGGGGGCTCCAGACCTGCCCACAGCACTCCAGGTGAGGTCTCACCAGAGCAGAGCAAAGTGGCAGAATCACCTCCCTGGATCTGCTGGCAACGCAGCTTTAGATGCAGCCCAGGATGTGACTGGCTTTCTGGGCTGCAAGTGCACCCTGCCTGCTCATGGCCAGCTTCTCATTCATCAGCACCCCCAAGTCCCTTTCCTTAGGGCTGCTTTCTAACACTTCATCCCCTGGTCTGTGTTGAGAGTGAGGATTGTTCTGGCCCATGTGCAGAACCCTGCACTTGCTCCTGTTGGGCCTCATGAAGTTCACTTCTAAACAGAAGCTGTGCTGTGGAGATTCATGCACTGGGAAAAGGAAGAATTCAGTAATTACCTTGGCTTATACTTTAGAAGACTAAAGACCACAGCACCCACAAGACCTGACCCACCACAAAGCAGCAGCATTGTTACCTGTTTGCCAGACAATCTCTCCAACCACACTACAGTAAGACTAGGACCGATTCCCTCCTCGGTAGTACAGTGTAAATCTGAAGTAACTGTATGTCTGCAAGTCAGAATTCCTTTCCCTGCTGTTTTAAATACATGTAAGAGAATCCTCCACTTCTATTTCACCTCCCCTAAAAGGGAAGTGGTGTTTGAAGGCAGCACAGCACAACAGCAGACAGAAAAATTCATTAGAAAAATCCTCTTTAGGCATAGCTAGTGCACATACTTCTCTCTTGATATGAGAAGATGATCAGATGCCTCAAGACCTTGTAAGAATCAGGAAACAAAGATATCTTTTTTTGTCCAACATAAGCTAATGAAGTGCTTAGGACAACACAAGTAGCAGCAGCCTGCCATACATGACTGGATGCTCCGATGCCAGATAAGCAAAGCATTCACAACTCCACAGTTGCCCTCCTCTGTGAATGCATCACATCATTAACAAGCCTGTGTTAATTGCCAAGGAGACCCCAAAACTCCTAGCTGTTGCTATCTCTGGTCACATTTGTAATCACCAACAGGAACGGGCTTGCCTGAGACACGAGGTGGTCCCTGGGGAGGGAGGAGGAACAACAAAGACATGTCAAACACACTCTTGTATCCCACTATCGCTGCACAGCAGAAAGACCACGCTGCTGTTCAAGATGGAGCAGATGGTTCATTAATGCAAACGGTCCCCAGGGAGACTGATGGAACTTGGTTTTGACATATCGGCTCTTTCCCTATTGCATGCCAAACCAAAGTTTTAAGAAGAGTTTTATGGGTTTTATTTATATATTCAGAGCAAACAAACCAAGTGTTCTACACAGGGGTAATTCACCTCATCCTCTGCAATGGTGCTTGCTAAGCTGTAGCTTGAAATAAGTGAAGTATCCAATTCCTTCTGCTGCAAGGAAAGGCTATTCTGTGCCATTTAAATGCCTGCTCAGAACCTCTCCTCCTCCACAAAACCTGACCCTGAAGGGCTCAGCTTCAATGCTCACTGTTTCCCTAATTGCCAATGGCAACTGTGACAGATACCACCACAATTCAACTGGCTGATCAGGAAAATGAGAGGAGGGATAAAGAAAAATACTTGTTGAGACAACACAGCTACTTTGAGTGCTACGACCTAGAGTTTCCTCACAGGAGGAAAAAAAACCCCACATGACTTCATATCGACATACATTCACTTTCAGTCGAGAATACTAGGATGCCATAGCATTGGGACTTCAGCAGAGCAGCAAAAAAGGGGCTGAAGCAACAAAGGTGCTGCTGTGACTGCTGCCAGACAAGGTGGTGCCACTCCAGCCCTGCTACAGTCACAGCTGGATCTGCCACAGCATTGTCTACAGCCAACAGCACAAGTGTCAAACCTGGGCTCATTCTTAGATTCCAGGAATGAGTCAAGATGAAAGACTGTGGGCTTGTTAGTTTTCAGTAATGACAGCGGGCAATAGCATGCCTGTAGAAGAGAATAATTAATTGAGGTTGGAAAGGACTTCTGGAAGTCATTTGATTAAACAGTTTCAATATCCCATTTCAGCTTGCTCAAAGTTGGATCCATTATGATGTTAGATAAAGTTGGTTGTGGACTCGCCCAGACGAATTTCGGGTATTTACAGGAATGGAGATATCATGATTCTCTAGGCCCTGGTCCTGGTTTGACCTCCCTCACAGCAAAAGAGTTTTTTACAACCTAATTGTGATTTCCCACATTGCAGCTTACATGCATTGCCTCTCACCCTATTGTTGTGAACCCTAAGGTGAACCTGGCTCTGGCTTTCCCTGTAATCTCTCATTGTGCAGCTGAACACAACAGTCAGATCCCACTTGAGCTTTTCTACTCTTAGGACTGTGCAAACCCAGCTCTCAGAGTCTCTCTTCTTAGGTCCCATGCTCCCCTGCCCCAATCACTGCGGTGTCTGGACTCGCTCCAGTTTGTCAGTAGATTTCTGCTACTGAGGAGTCCCAGACTGGATGCGTTGCTACAAATACAGCCTCACAAGTGCTGGAGAGAGGCATGGAAAATGCTTCCTTCAAGCCTGCTGGCTACAGGCTTGGTAACCCAGCCCGATATGTGGTGAGCATTGCTGTGTGAAGAGCAAGAAGGGAAAACAGCAGACGGTAGCCCCAGCTAGGCTGAGGGGCTCTCAGCCCAGGCACGGGAAAATCGCGGCATGGAACCGACAGAATAATTTCAGTACCTTTTACACTTGAGGCACATCATAACATTTCACCCAACAGGGTTTCACCAAAGTGACAGCAACTTCCATTCCAAAAACATAGCTTCCTGGATGCTCCAAAAAGCACAGTTGTAGCTGCCTTGACATGGCCAAGTGACTAGTTAGCAGACAGTGTTAAAATAAGAAGTATTAAGGAGGAGGGAACTGTTTATGCTTTTCAAAATAGGTAACACACAAGGCAAAGAAAAACCTCGTTCCATCTGTGCCCCAGTTGTCTCACTATCTGGACCATCTTGAGTTTTTGGCCATCTCTGGCTCTGCCTGCCTGCAGGCTGTGAGCGGGTAAGGTGTTAAAAGCGTAGGGTGGGCCTGTCATCTCACAGCTCTGCTGTGTTGCTACAAAAACCCTGAAGTTCAGATTTACTCAGATTTTACTTGTATTCCTGGAAAAAAATTAGTCATGGGTTATTCTTTTACACAGCACTGAAATAAAACATTTACTCATTGTACCTCTTGAGAAATCCTTACGCTTGTAGAACTACTGCGAGATGTTTAAAAATAAAGCAAATTTCTGGAGAGTTTGATGCAAAGCACTTGGATAAACACTTTTTCAACTTGTATCTGAACTTTTGCTGTCTGCGCTCATCTTCTCTCCTGTTTTCCCTTTCACATTATTATTTTTTTCTCCCCTGTACCTCTAGAAACAAACTACTACAGCAGGGCAAAAGTCAGCCAAAAAAACCTTGGCTACTGTAGTCAAAAGGCATTTATAGAGGGATCAGTGCCGTAATATTATTCCTTTGTTTCTGCTGTGCTAATGTCTACTGTATATTTATAGAAATGGTTAAAAACACTATTTCATGTGATTAAAACAAGTGAGACATGGACTCCCTTTTGAAATTCAGAAGTGTAAGTTTCATACAGAAGTTTGCTTAGTTTGCTCCCAAACTCTGCAATACAAGAAGAGAAAAAAGAAAGCATTCAGAAATGTAAGTTTTACAAGAACACTTTATATGGTAACAAGAGACACTAGCTTAAAGAAACAAAGTTCACGGATATGTTGTTTCACCAGCGGCAAAGATATGCTCACACCAGCCTCTTAATCAGTGTTATTATGTTTCCTATGTTAAAGAGTGCAAGATAATGAGAGCCACCTCCTGGGACCTCCGACACACATCACTTACCAAGGAGCACTAAAAAAATCTGCGTGACACAGGACAAGCTTGTCATCCCACACAAAGCCAAATGAAGTGTGGGACCCTACCACCCCAGTGCTCTTCAATATAAAGCCCAGATTCCTCCAGGGCTGCCGCCCCGCGGAACGCACGGAAACAATTCTCTGAGAACTGGGTTACTTCTGTGTGAGGTTTCTCTCTTCCTGTGATGCTTCTACTGCCAGTCCCTGTGAGAGGCACAACCTGAGTCTACAGACCAGGAAAGAGGAAGGCTTCCTGCTGCAGCAGACAACGCCACTGCAGACAGAGCAGACAGTCAGCAGGGGCTTTTCACGTACACAGTGGACACCGTGTGCCACCAGTACGGACCTGCAACTTCACACCTGAAGGACAATGGTGATTTCTGGTAAGTCACAAGGATTTCTTTCCCTTGGAACAATTACTGGCTGCACACTTAAAATGATTAGCTCATATTTGTTAATCTTATATGTGATTAGCTTCACAGGTCCTCAAAGTCTACTAATAGTCGCCTGTTTTAAGCGGTTACAGATGTATCAGAGGAAGGTTATCAAGCAAACCAACAAAAAAGCAATGGCAAAGCAAAACAGACAAGCCTGTGGAAGATTGCTTCCTTGGTTCCTCCATTGCACTGCTGCTATCTCAGTCAATGGCACAAGTGTTTGAAGAAGTTCCTGAAGGGTACTGAGATATACCACTTCAGGCAGTAGTTAATAACCATGTATGCTCTACACACTTTACTCATGGAATTCTCTTGCATTTGTCACAGCAGAGAAGGTGACAAGCACCCATATTAACAGCAGGCCAGATGATTTTGCAATGCAGTAACTCAGCCTGAGGCATGCAGAGAAGTATATAGAAAAACCCCAGAGCTACCTGTACTGGTTTTATGAACCACAAAGGCAGAGACTTCAGTAAGTGAAGAGCAGTCTAAAATTATTTGGGTGAGGTCAAGAAATGCTATTTCATAGGTTATGTACACACCAGCGTTTCTTAGTAAATAATCATGAATGGTTAGAGTTAGAAGGGACCTTAAGGCACCTTCTAACAGACACATCCAGTTCCAACCCACCTACCCTGGACAGGGACACCTCCCACCAGACCAGGTCCCTCAAAGCCCCATCCAGCTTCAGAAGGTATATATACGTACACATATATATTTACCTAGAAGGTACATATGCATTTTCTAATCAAAGAAGTTTGTTTGAAAAACATCTAAAGGTTGAGATACCCAGGGGTACAGGATTAGTGCAAAGAAGGATAAAGTGACAGGGTACCTGAAGCCAAGAAAAAAGCATCTCTGTGACCATGTTAACTGCTACTGTGTCCAGCTCTGGATTCCTCAACATTGAAAGGACATGGACCTGTTGGAATGGGTCCAGAGAAGGGCCACAAAGATACTCAGAGGGCTGGAGCACCTCTCCTATGAGGACAGGCTGAGAGAGCTGGCGTTGTTCAACCTGGAGAAGAAAAGGCTCCAGGGAGACCTTAGAGCCCCTCCCAGTACCTGAAGGGGGCTACAGGAGAGATGCAGAGGGACTCTGTCAGGGAGTGGAATGACAGGACAAGGGGTAATGGTTTTAAACTGAAAGAGGGGAGATTTAGATGAGATACCAGAAAGGAATTCTTTGCTGCGAGGGTGGTAAGACCCTGGCCCAGGTTGCCCAGAGAAGCTGTGGCTGCCCCATCCCTGGAGGGGTTCAAGGCCAGGCTGGATGGGGCTTGGAGCAACCTAGTTTGGTGGGAGGTGTCCCTGCCCAGGGCAAGGAGATTGGAATTAGATGATCTTGAAGGTCCCTTCCAACTCTAACCATTCTGTGATTCTATGACAGAAATAGCAGTGACAGTGCAAATGTGGTGACACTGCTCCAATGCCAGCTGGTAACACTTAGCAGGGAGCCTAGAAAGCTCCTCCATCAACAACAGTATGTGCCAGGACTTAATTTCCCACAAGTGTAACTGCAGCATCATCCACACTATGACGGATTCATCGTCCCCATTGATTATAGCATGAAACCACCCAGTGACGAGCAGAGAGTCTCCCTTGAGAATCCAGGCACATCCATGCTGAGGCCTGCAGCAGCATTCCTGTTCCTTCTGCAGCCGCACCAAAGCTTTTGGATTCTGAATGGTTTTGAGGCCTGAGAATAGGTAGAGACCAAACCCCAACACAGTGGAAGATGACGGCCACTGTGCCTGTAGATGAGGAGATGGTGCCACCTCCAGAGGAACAGGCCACTCCAGACGACATTTCGTAAGTGCCCAGCAAGGTGAACTGAGGTTGCCATCAAGTCTTGCACAAAACCTTCTGTTCCTGTCAAACGAGCCCAATAACTCAGTTCACCAGAACACTCATTGTTGAGGATCCTGTTGATCCTCATCAGAATGCTCATTGTTGAAATTAATCCTTCACTAAGAACTGTCATTTGACAGAACAACAGATACTAATATCAAGTATATTAAAAGTCTCCAGCTGGTGGTTCTGGAGAGGTGATCTTTGCAGGATGAGCTGTTGCCTTGGAAGTAAAGCAGCAGTAGAGAATATTCTAACAGAGAGTATTTGTTCTGCTACACACCAACAACATCAAAAGAAAATTTAAGTGTTGCATACATGAAGCTGAGGGTATATATAAAGCTGTGTATTTACAAAGCTGCATGGGATTTTATTGCAGTGTAACTTATTTCTGTGTAGACTTTTTCTAAAGTGGAAAGAAATAACAGTGAAATCATTCTGAAGTGACGCCACAGAAACATTAAAGCTACTGAGATGTACTGCAGGGTCTAATGGAGAAAAAGAAAAATATCACAAAAAATTTCAAACCGCAAGATTTCATTATACTGGGAAACTATGTGCATTTTCAGTCTAAAATTCCATGGTATTCATTTGCTATGAACTGTTTGTACACAATTCCAAAAGCAGCTGCCAGTCTCAGATCCACCCGAGATGAAGCTTGGTGTTCCCATGTGCAGAGACCCTCCTAGAAATTCAAACATCTCAGAAAAGCAGAGCTTGCTTTAATGAACACTGAATCTAAGCATTAACTCATTGAACAACAGAGCAAAGGAATACCATGAATATTATTCATTACTAGACTGTGGTGATATAACTATTAAATTTCCTTTTTTGTTTTGTGGGGTTTTTTTAATTATACAGAGAAATTGTTTACTCCAGGAAATAACAGATATAATTATGTAAAACAATGCTCAGCACTGGGTAAGCTTATGCCAGAAGGGTAGTGGCTTCTTCCATTTTAACTTACTTGCTTCAAAGACCATTCACCACAGAAAATCCAGCCACTGTTTGAAAATTATCAATCCTCCCAAAGGTAAAGTCTCTTCCATTAGTTTTTGGAACACATAATTATTTTCTACAAATTAAACTATTAGGTAATGATTTTGAATGGCTGTCCTGTGCAGATGTAGGACACATACCCAGTACAGGGTAAAGTCGCTCACATTTGCCAGACAAACTCAGATCTGTCTGCTCGGATCCAGGTGTGACTGCTGGTTCATTACACATTGAATTCAGGAACAAAGCCAAATCAAATGGTTTGACCCCAACATTCACAGAATCACAGGGACTGGAAGGGACCTTGAAAGATCATCTAGTCCAACCCCCCTGCTGGAGCAGGAACACCTCCATACTGCAAATTGTACAGCCATCACTAGGAAGCTTAGTTAAGAAAAAAGCTTCACAACTGTACAATTGCTCGATAACTGTTCTCAGAAGGATTTTGTCCCCTTCGCAGGAATGCAAGCTTCCAATCACTCATAAATTCGAAGTACTGACCTAAGTGAACTACAGTCATTCCCAAGTTACTTCCCCAGGGCAAATTATATCTATTAAGGTAATTCCCCCAAGTTACCAAGAACGTTCCCTCTTCCCTTTTGCCCTGCTGCCCTGTCATGGAGGGTTGGCTCATCTGGGGCAGAGGACCAAGGTTGGGCTTTTATTTATTTTCTCACATGAACAAAACCTGCTTAAGAGATGTAGAGCTCCAAAAAAAGTCATTTCTATATTGCTATCCAGCTAGTACTTCCTCCATCTCTACCTCCAGTATCACCAACACAAGATCACACCATTGTTCTCTTTCACAGGCACACTTGAGAAGCTTGTTGCAGAGACAAATGCCTGCAGATTAGTAACACCTCGACTTCCTGGAAATAGATCCGTTCTAGCAGTCTTGCCATCCAGACCACTCTCAATACATGCCTCCTAACAGCTCTTCAAACACACCAGCAGAATTCCTACTTCTCCTTTCTGACACAGCTATCCACAAAAACTCACCTCTGACTCCATGGTACACATACCATAAATTCTCCCTCATAAATTGGGTCCAGAGTAGTGTCTGCATGTTGTGGTTTTGACCAATCGGAAAGACAGATGATGGTCCGTCCCCCCCTCCCCCATTTAAGAAAAAAAGAGGAGAGGGAGGGATTAAAGAGATTCAGGAGTTTAGGAAGAAAACTAAACGATAAAAAGAAAATTCAAAAAAAAAGAAAGAAAAAAGGGATACAGTATATAAAAAACTGTATCAAACGCCCAGGATGACAATCATGTCACCAGCAGGCAGCAGCAGCAGGCAAAATTACTTTTCCAAACTTGCTTATGTAAACAGCAGATGTGAAATTTAACTGGACATATTTACCTCCCTCATCTCAGCAAGGCAAAAATGTCTTTAACAAGCCTTCAAACAAAGGTCAAGTACATCAGGATTTCATGTATGGTACAGCTGTTCTCCACTGCACCCAGTACATCCCTTCTGCTGCTGATGTCAGTCTTTCCTACGAGACAGTGGGGAGAGGAATCAGATGCGTTAACTTCCCCTGTAATCACAATGGTTTTTACACCTCACCAGAGAGCTCTTGCAACAGCACACCTTCCTCTGATTACAGGGTACCTTCCTGTCACACTCATATCTGTGCCTGGACCATAAAGGCTCTCCAAAAGCACCACAAGCCGGGCCAGGCTGTTCAGCTCCTATTCCAGAGTTTGGAACGTAGAACAGAAGTAAACAAATGTAACCAAGGTAAACCTTTTTGACTTTAAAAGGGCTTTTGACTTAAGAAAAACTTCACCCCACCAGAGGGAGTGACCTATTACCGAAGCTCCAACACACTCCCCTTAAGTCACTTCCCCCTTCTTCTGCTGGTATATATTGAATTCAATTCCACCTGCTGATTCCTGTACAGCCTCCCCAGCTACTCCAGGCAGACAACTTCATTAACTTGTACGCAGCAGCCTGCTCAGTAACTGTCAAATTAGGAAACTCTTGGACTTCAGAAAGTCAGCTACAGCTCAAGGGTCCCCAACAGCCTGGATATCATCTCCCTGAAAGAGAGAAGGGAATTTTCTGCAGCCCCAGCCTCTTCATGTATGGCCATTGAATGGTAACTAACTTTGTGACCTGTAAGCCATCTGGAAGCAGATTATGATTACTGAGATGAGACCCTAATGTAATATATCCATCACTATTTGTTGCTGTGGTTACAGTTATCAAAGGCCATAACAAGACATGTTATACCAGATTAAGGGGGGAAAACAAACTGATGATTGCCCTATCATTTTTCAATCATCCACAAAAGAGTTCAAACCGGCTTAAAAATTAGTGTTATTAGACCTGACTTCAAAGGCAAGAAGCATTTTATCCCTCTCAGCATTATTATAAATGAGAGAACAGAGAGAGTATAGCAAAGCTCATCAGCAAGGGGGAAAAAAAAAAATCTTAAGAAAAAAAGCAGAGGCACTTTCATTCAATTTAAAACTTAGAGCAGCAAATGGGTACTGGCCAAAATCGACCTTGCATCTTTTCGTGTACAAAACAGCCCCAAAGGCTGCCCTGCCAAGACACGATTACCACTGGTGACTTGAACCACTTTGTTAAATGCTGGGGAGTCAGGTTGGGTAAAGGGCCTCAGACCTTTCTTCTCTCACCTCTGCTGAACTAGTACCACAACAGGCAGACCCACTTGGCAGGTCAACAGCCCTGCTGAGCACCCGCATCCACCACCACCTCCATCCAGGCTACCAGAAAAAGTCTAGTGATTCAATAGATGCCCCTTGTGCTGCCCTGAGGTTAGGGAGAAGTCAAATGTGCAAAATCCTGCTCGACATGCAGCCTTGACCAGGTCTGCAAGAACAAGGACGCATCTGCAATTTGATAGCGAAGCAGCGTCAATGACTCAGAAGTCCTGTTGTCAAGCAACAAGAGCAGGAAAGTGGTTGACTGAAGAAAAAACCTCTGGCATTTTGTGTTCCTTAAAACATTATTTATTTCTCCAGGTCATGACTGAGATGTGGCCTTTCCTCCCATACCCAGTCCCTCGAAAACAAAAATAAAAATAAAGACTAAATAGGTCTCATATAGCAAGGGTCTTCTACAATTTATGTTTATTTCCATGTGCCAGAATAAGACAGGATGAATAACAGGCTCATCCACTGTCAGCTTTTCATGTGTTATTTCACAGTTAACATATAAATCAAGCTTCTCTGTACCTAGCTGTTGACAAGAGGACCCAGAGGTTTATTTTTCAACCTGCCTAATACTCTGATGTTTGGGATTAGTCATATAGAGCATAGAATTCAGTATTTAAGATTTTAAATCCTCATGAAACTGTGTTGGTGACTAAAGTCTGCCAAGAAAAGTAACATTTTCAACAAGATTAATCTTAGAATCATCTATAGAAAACAGTAGCAAGAGCACTAAAGCAGGCAAGCTTGGAGAAGAGTCAGCCTCAGATAAAGGCTACTGCCAAGATGTAACAGTAACCTTAAAGATTCGATATATCAGGAGAAAATAACCAGAGCATATAACCCTCTGACATACCCTCACCTTCAGCCAGACATTACAGGAAGAACAAGTAATCTCCAAACACCCTGCTAATGGATCTCCAACTCTTTACACAGTCACTGCAATACAAACACCTAGAAAATAGAGGGTTCTGTATATAAATATTTATTCATAGGCATTCTGCTTTTTTCTGTCCTGCTGCTAACCTCAGTGTCAATATAGAAATGCTTTCTGAAGTAACTCTCTATAAGGATGCATACCTGTTTGCAGTATCCCCAGGAAAAATATATGACCTGTTCATAATTCGGCTCAAGTCAAGACCTGACCCAGTGTTGTAGTTTTGGCCAGATTGGCCATTCAGAATGACAGATGGCCCCTCCCAGCCCCCTCTGAAGAGAGGAGGAAATAAAGAGATTTAAAAGTTTAAAATAAGAACTACACTACTTCAATGAAAAGATTAATAATTAATAATAAGAGGAAAACAGTATTTTTTTAAAAAGGGAAAAAGGTATACAGTATGTATGGAACCATACCAAGCTCCCAGGATGACAATGTCACCAGGCACAAGGAAAAGTTACAGCCTGGACTCAGTGACCAACAGGAGCTGGATTCCAGCTCTGGAGTCAGGAATGCTGGGATCAGGATCAAAGGCAGACAGACTTTGGCCATCAAAGAAAGAGAGTTGACCCTTTGATCCCTCAGCTTTTCCACTGAGCATGGGGCAGATGGGATGGAATACCCTGTGGGTCAGTTTGGGGTCCCCTCTCCTGTCCCCTCCTCCCCACAGGTGTGACCCCTCCAGGCTTTTCCGCTTCCCACCCTCCAACGGGGCAAATAGCGCCATTCCCTGCCCTTGGCTATTCCAGCAATAAGGATAAACCAGGGTTTCTCTGCACCATCCCTTGGGGTGATCAGGGCTGATCACCCTCAGAGCGAGCAGTTTCTGAACAATCTGAATAAACTCTGAATTAACAGCAGAAGAGGCCCAGCTAAAAAAGTAAAATTACTGAACAGAAAATTGATTCTGTTTTACCTCAAACCAGGACACCCAGCTGATCAGGAGCTTTAGGTGCTCACACATCTGGGGATCATGGTCTGATGTGGATTTCGCCCCCAGCTGGAGCAAGAAATCACCACCGCTTTCCAGGAAAAGCAAATCCACAGGAGGTGGCAGGAGGATGAGTACTGAAGCACTTCCACAGAAGCTAGAGTGCATCTACCTGGGCAAGCACACTGCATTAAGGCAGATACAGACACATGCAGGTGCAGAACCTTCTGGCGAGACACGCTCTCCACAGCAAGCCGCTCCTGCTGGAAGTGTTCAAGGCCAGGCTGGATGGGGCTCTAAGCAAGCTGGTCTAATGGAAGGCATCCCTTGCCTGTGGCTATAATAGTGGTTATAAGATTTTTGACCCTGAAAACTATTAATGTTGCATTCCCAGAACACTCTGGTAAGCTGCCACAGCAGTGGGAAAGGGGGCACCCTGTAACACAGCTGGTTAACACCGTGGCGCTCTGCCTCCACAAGGCCCATCGCCACACCACAGTATAAGCACAGGCTCACTTTGGCATTCCCCAAAGGGCTTTACAAAGTCACCGTGGTCCACAAACCAGTAATGTCGCTCCACCACATCCTGCTGCCTGTGATCTGAGAGGTGTTTGTAGGCACATTTACCCAATGCAGGCACCACTTACACAGAGACCGAGTTTGCCTCGGGTCCTGAGCTGAGCACAGTGCCCACTAGATGGAGGTAAAACAAAGAAAAGGCTACAGCTCGGTGAAAGGACGAGGAAAATGGGAGATATGTTAATTCAGGGATAAGGGAGGTCTCGCTTTGTTGAAATTTTGCTTTGTTTTCTACTGGCAGACACTGTATTTCACCTACAGGGTTCTAGGGAAAAATAGGGAAGAGTGTGGCCAATAGGTGGAGGGAGGTCATTCTGCCCCTCTGCTCTGCACTGGGGAGGCCACAACTGGAATCCTGCCTCCAGTGCTGGGCTCCCCAGTTCAAGAGAGAACAGAAACTACTGGAGAGATTCCAGCGCAGGGCAACAAAGATGAAGGAGGGATTGGAGCATCTCCCTGATGAGGAGAGGCTGAGAGAGCTGGGAGTCTTTAGCCTGGAGAAGAGAAGGCTGAGGGGAGACCTTCTTCATGCTCACAAGGATCTGAAGGGTGGGTGGAAGGAGGATGGAGCCAGACTCTTCTCAGTGGTTCCCAGTGACAGGACGAGGGGCAATGGGCACAAGCTGGAACAAAGGAAGTTCCATCTCAACATGAGAAGGAAATTGTTTGTGGTGAGGGTGTCAGAGCCCTGGCAGAGGCTGCCCAGGGAGGGTGTGGAGTCCCCTTCTCTGGAGACCTTCAAGCTCTGCCTGGATGCAGTCCTGAGTGATGTGCTCTGGGCAACCCTGCTTTATCAGGGGAGTGGGACTGGATGAGCTCTAGAGGTCCCTTCCGACTGGCAAGTCCATGATTCCACGATTTCTCCCCTGCCGGGAGGCTCTCACCATGAAGAGAAAGTGAGGGGTATTGCAAATAAAGAAATAAATGAATCTTACACTTTCTTTGTTTTTCTCTACTGCGTGCTGTGTTTATCCAGCAGCTCTAACCTGTCCTTTCCTGGCACCCTCCGTGCACATCCCAGCTGCTCCCCATCCTGGGGGCAGCAAGAGCAGCAAGGCACTTCATCATTTGCTGCTTGGGCATTCTTTTGAAAAGAGTGGCCTTGTTGAGTCATTGACACTAAACATTTGGTATGTTTTATTTTTTAAATATGGCTTGGTGAAACAAAAGAAACTGATCAAGAAAAAAGAAAATAAGATCACATGTTTCTTCCACATTGCTACAGATTGTCTCCACATGTCAAGTCTAAACATCACTAATTTTGTTTTTAGCCAACAAATTTGGACAGCTGAAAAAGTTATTCCCACTCTTTAGATACTGCTCCCACAGTTTGAGTGCAAGAAGATTTTATCCAAGTAAATCTTATTTGCATACATAACCAAGGTTAATATGGCTTCAGGCAATGTTTGTCTTTCTCCAGATCACCGCAGAACAGGGGTTCCTGTTTGACTGTAGCAGAGCACTCAGTACATTGAGAGGGCAGAGGTCTCGGGCTAAACACTTTAAGACCCTGGCCCAGACAAGAACCAACACAGCAAGGTGGGCTGGTTGGAGCACACAATCCTGCCAGAACGATTGATTACTAATACTTACAAAAAAACCTCACAAACAGCTCTGTATTTCAAGCCCTTGAAGGGGGATAACTCACTGCTTCTGTTGTTTCTGTGGTCACAAGCTACAAGTATTAATATTTAATGTAATGGCTAGCTAACAGCAGCACTCCAGCTAACACTCCAGCCACATCCCCATTAGGTAGACATGGTGGTGTACCAAAAGCTTGTTCAGGTTTGGGCAGTCATTTGTAAATGTTATTCTAGCTCCAAATGACAATTATTAGTGATCCAGTTGAAGGGCTACACCTGATGGTGAAGAATTTCTTACTCCTCATTAGAAAACAGTAATCGATCCCATCAGTTTTATAACACCATATGATTTCTGGCTGGGATACAGTTCATTTTCTTCACAGCAGTCTGGTGCTCTGTTTTCAATGAGTTACCAAGCCAAGGGCAATGATAACACACAAGTGTTTTAGCTGGGGCTGAGCAGTGTTGGGGAAGGCCCCAGTGCTGCCCAGTGTCCCACTGTCCCCCCAGTGACTAGATCAGGGGTGTGCAAGAAGCTAGGAGTAAACACAACCAGACAGATGATCCAAACTGACCGAAGAGATATTCTAGCCCACGTAATGCAACGTTCAGCAGTAAAGAGGGAGAGAAGGGAATTTTAGGGGGGGTTAGCCACCTTTTGTTCAGGAACTGGCAGGGTCTGCCCATAGAAGGTGGTCAGTGATCACCCTCACATCACTTTTGCTTGCTTCCTCTCTTCTTCCACTTGGCCTTTGCATATTAAAGCATTTTTATCTTGACCCTCAAGTTTTCTTACTTTTACTCTTCCCCTGCCCCACAGGGTGTCAGGGGAAGAGAGCAAGCAGCTGAGTGCTGCCTCACTGCCTTCCAGGGTTAGTCCACAGCAAAGACAAAAAGCTAACAGCATCAGAAAAGGTTAAAAAGTGCAACTCCTAATAATTTTTGCTTGCATGCTCAGGACACCCACCCACATCACCCCCAGCCCACAGAGCTGGGTGCTTGGGTTTGGGATTGAGACCGAAATCCCAACTCTCGGAATACCCTGTGAGAAAGAGCCCCGCCTGCATCTTGGGAAGGCCCCCAAGGCCTGCTCCAGGTATGGCAGGGCTGACAGCAGTTAAGCTGGGTCTAGATCCTCAACACTAGAGTCACAAGAAACAGTATGATGCAGTTAGTGGTAGAGTAAGGCAAAAAGATGCATTTAAATGAAGAAAACATGGCTGCCAGTGACATTTCGGAGCTGCAGTACTTGCATTGAAGAGCCCATAAAGGTGCAGAGGACTCCAAAATCATAGAATCCTAGAATTGTCCAGGTTGGAAGAGACATTTCAGGTCGAGTCCAACCATCAACCCAACACTGACAAAATCATCACTAAACCATGTCACTAAGCAACACAACCACCCAGCTTTCAAATATTACCAGGGATGATGGCTACATCATGTTCATCATGCTCATTTCTCATTGAGAACACGATCCAGAGCCATCCATTCAGACCCTCAACCAGCACCCAGGGCCCCAGCAAGTTTTAAAACAGCCCCAGTGTTACCCATTACCTCAGGTGCTTGCACAGACATGGTACCTTGCTGAGTTCCTGCTATTGTACATATACCTGCAGTGCCCTAAACCATTTTTTTTTTTTATGAACAGGACAATTTTTCAGTCAGAAGATGCATGCAAAAATTAGATACAAGCATTTACAGGAATGGAGCTCTGGAGTCCTCAACACACAAAGGACATGGACCTGTTGGAACGGGTCCAGGGGAGGGTCACAAAGATGATCAGAGGGATGGAGCGCCTCTGATAGGAAGAAAGGCTGAGGGAGCTGGCGTTGTTCAGCCTGGAGAAGAGAAGGCTCAAGGGAGACCTTAGAGCAGCCTTCCAGTACCTGAAGCTGGGCTACAGGAGAGCTGGGAGGGACTCTTTGTCAGAGAGTGGAGTGACAGGACAAGGGGTAACAGCTTTAAATTGGAAGAGGGGAGATTTAGATGAGATACCAGAAAGAAATTCTTTGCTGTGAGGGTGGTGAGACCCTGGCCCAGGTTGCCCAGAGAAGCTGTGGCTGCCCCATCCGTGGAGGGGTTCAAGGCCAGGCTGGATGGGGCTTGGAGCAACCTAGTCTGGTGGGAGGTGTCCCTGCCGAGGGCAAGGGGGTTGGAATTAGATGATCTTGAAGGTCCCTTCCAACCCAAACCATTCTGTGATTCTATTAATCACTTAGTGGGTTGCTTAGATAGTTTGTTTTGATTTTCAAGTGCCAAGCTTTGCATCCAACAGGACATTTCACACTCTGCTCTAACTGGAAAAGGGGAAGCATAGCCCAGGCTGATGCATCACAACAGGTGGCTCAGTCCTCTACTTCCACATATGGAAATGGTTTAGGTGATGTGCATCAGCACACTTCTGTTAGGCACCCTTCTATTATAACACACCTATATTATGACGTTAATTTGGAAAGATGGACATACAGTTATCTTCAACAAGATACAAGCTAGTGCTTCTCCTTCCCTCATTTTTGTTTAAAACAAAAATAAACTGGTTTTAACATGGGCTTTGCTTTTCAGAACAAAAACACTTGCCAACTACTGTGGGTGGTGTTTTCTAATTCCTTTGGAGCTCATTTGCTAGAATTAGAAGGAATGTTTTCCTTATTAACAGACCACTTTAGCAAATATTTGCTAAAGTTGCTAATTTCTGAATTGCTTTCTCTTGGCCCTTACAGCCAAGAGAATCATGTACAATTAATATACCTGTAGGCTTAAAAAAAAGTCTTCAGTGCGAACACTGCAAATCCACATTCACTCTCTACTCACCACCAGAGCCACAAAAAAACTCCAAAAATCCTTGTGTGCTCACAGACATGAAGGAAAACATTTTCAAAAGAACCCTACTTAAGTGATGCATACCAGGTTAGCATGCTACAAAATTCACTGGTTCAGTACATAAATGCTACCGAGCTTGCTGGAGACAATGTTTTCAGAGCAGATGACCTCCCTCTAATTGCACTGGAACCTTAATAAGTGCCCTACTTTTTATGGTCTGAAGTGAAACTTGGTCCTCAGTCCATGACCCTGGCAATAGACACCCATATCATGCTCTGAGCACAACAGGCTCAACACACTGACCCCACTGAATTTTTTAGTTAAGTCCCTGCCAGTTTCCATACGGCCTGAACCTCACCCCAAGAGAAGTCCTACAGCTCAGGGTTGTCACATGGGCTCTGGAAGAGGAATAACATTTATATCCTCCAGCTCTTCCGTGTTGCTGGATATTAACAACTGGAACACCAGGCAAAAGAGGCAACTGTGCCATGTTTTTTCAGCTACCCCAAGTTCACAGCACTAAGACTGGATTGTGTGAGCCAACTTCAAGCGGTTGAACCAAGGAGCCAGCATCAGTTTGATGCTGTTGGATACCCTCCAGCAGAAGGGATAGAAGAGCTGCAGGCAGTAGCTCCTTCAAACAGTGCTAAATCCAACATCCTCCTCAGAGCGGTTTAACAGGTACCCTCCAGTGCAAGGGAAGGCAGCAGCCACCAAGACACTAATATAGAAATACAAGTATTTGAAGGCTGAATATGCTTGGATTTATCAAAACCAAAAGGGCCACAATAGGAGAGGAAAAAAGGAGCCATAAGATCAATTTCTTTTTCTTCAAGAACCCCGGTCTGGAAAAAAACATCACCTTCAAGGTTATGTTTAGCCCCAGCAGAATAAAAGCACCCTTCTTGACTTCATTAAAGCTCCAGAGCCTTATTGTGCCTTCTGAAAATAAAAATTATTTGCTAAATTATTACTGACCTGGACAGGTTGGAGAGCCGGACAGATAACAACCTAAATGAGGTTCAACAATGGCAAGTGTAGTGTCCTGCACCTGGGGAGGAAGAACCCCAGGCACCAATAAAGGGTTGGTGTGGACCTGCTGGAAAGCACTTCTGAGGAGAAGGATCTGGGGGTCCAGGTAGACAGTAATCTCTCCATGAGCCAGCAATGTGCCCTTGTGGCCAAGAGGACCAATGGAATCCTGGGCTGCACAGGGAAGAGTGTGGCCAGTAGGTGGAGGGAGGTCATTCTGCCCCTCTGCTCTGCACTGGGTTGGCCACAACTGGAATCCTGGCTCCAGTGCTGGGCTCCCCAGTTCAAGAGAGAACAGAAACTACTGGAGAGAGTCCAGCACAGGGCAACTACAAGATGCTGGAGGGATTGGAGCATCTCCCTGATGAGGAAAGGCTGAGAGAGCTGGGAGTCTTTAGCCTGGAGAAGAGAAGGCTGAGGGGAGACCTTGTTCATGCTCACAAGGATCTGAAGGGTGGGTGGAAGGAGGATGGAGCCAGACTCTTCTCAGTGGTTCCCAGTGACAGGATGAGGGGCAATGGGCACAAGCTGGAACAAAGGAAGTTCCATCTCAACATGAGGAGGAACTTGTTTGTGGTGAGGGTGTCAGAGCCCTGGAAGAGGCTGCCCAGGGAGGGTGTGGAGTCCCCTTCTCTGTAGACCTTCAAGCCCCACCTGGATGCAGTCCTGAGTGATGTGCCCAAAAGGAACATCAGAAACCAAGATCTCGGTTAATATATGCAGGTTGCAGAAGAACAACATGTGCTGAAGCAAGCAATTGTATCCATGAATTGGGAAAAGCCCAGGAGTAAAACAGAGGATCCAGCTTTACATTACATTAGCAATGACCTAAGAGTTTCAGTTTGCTGCAGCTTTATGTGTTTGCTTTACAGGTAATAATAATGATCAAGTTCCCTTCGAGACCACCTGCAATAAGATAAGCATTTAATTATAGCTCAGAACCATAATCTTTACTGATGCCTCATGTTGTGGAAATCCCTCTGTCAGGCTTTCATGTAATTATACCCTTGAGTGAGTCACAAGCGTTGACAGCAACTACAGAAAAGCAGGCTCCTCTCCGCAGTGCCAAGGGCAAGCAGACCAGAGGGACCTCCATTTAGAGGAGGAGACAGAAATGGGTGAGAAAATGCAGACACAGAAGTACGCCCGTAGACTTCCTCACACAGTTTTACAAATATCCACTTGAATGCTTTCAGGAAACATGTGAATCCAATGCAGAAAGGAAGTCTTCATCCTTGACCTGTCAACCCCCAAATACTTCTTCCCAACAGTGAAAGCCCACACAGCTCCAAAGCCCTCAGCTGTCACACAGTGCTGAGAACAGCTCATCTCACCACCCGCCTCCCCATGCCCAGCAGGCCAAAGGAGGAACTTCCCTGAGCCACAGCAGGAGAAGCACTCCAGTAAGTCACACAGATGTCCCTTCAGCTCCATACACCACCCCCAGTGGTGGGAAAGCCCTCCCTGGTGGGTAGGGTCAGCAGAGGTGGGCAGATATCATTGTCTCAGATTACTTTCTGAACATCCAACATGCTTTTCCTGCCTGACAGAAACTAAATTTAAAAACAGATCACAGAAGCAAAATAAAATAATATGGGCCTTATTTACTCAGGAAGGCGACAAACTTTCTTCCAAAAACAGAGGTGTAAACACTACTTTGGTATTTACAATAGACAGTCTGTGGTCCTGCCTGCTCTCCAAAACCCAAGTGAGAATAAAGCTACATTTTCTATCGCAGGAACTCAACATACATTAGTTTGGAGCTGCTGAAGCTTGGATAGCTATACCCTATGCATCCAAGCAGCCAGGTCTTTTTGTAATCCTTGGACCTTGAGAGGAAGCACTGAATATCAACAAGTCATGAATGGAACTCCACTGCACAGGTAGCAAGCAAAGTGCTCTTGGCACATTTACTAGAGTGAAATATTCGTGTTTGCTGTTTTGGCTTAACAACAACAACAAAAAACGTCTATACAACTCTCACAGTTACATTGGCAGGGATTCTGTTATTCCTTTCCTTTGGGTTTTTAAATTCTGGAAATAAAGTTGAACATTTAATTAGAATTCAATGTCTCCAAACTTTACCAATGGAGAGCTGGGTCAGCTTTGTGGTGTTTGTGTCTTTTCAGACTTGACCAAGCAGCTAAATACAGATCTCAGGAAAAGGGAAAATAAATCACAAAATACATAATTAAAGCACCTGCCACCCTTACAGCGCAACTGTAATTCCACACCGTCACATGCTGACAATAGTCACTGGGACTGCCTGGATAGATTCAGCAAGCTTGAATTCACCATCAAGGAAAAAGGTGTCTTATTTCACAAATAAGGCATTGAAATTATTGCTCACGAGCAGCCACCAGACATCCCTCACTGTTTCTGCCCAGTGCTTAGTGAGAGCCACAAGAGCATTTCTGCTGCAGGCCAGAGGCCCCACATCATCTATAGGCAGATCTGCCATAAGATCCCAGATTCCATAAAGGGCTATAGGACCTGGTAGATGGAGCACTGGACTAAAACAAGGGAAAACCAATTTCTGTGCCCATCAGCCACAAAACCTGGCCAAGTGTCTTCAGCCCTGAGGCCCAGGATATGCATGTCTGCTACTGTCCATCTGCAGATGGTAGCTCCCTAAGCCACAGTAGCTCATTCCCTTCCAAATAGGTGCTATACTTTGATCTCTTTATCCATCAGACAGGCATAATGACTTCTACTTTCCTTGGAAAGCCTTCCAAGATTTAGTTATTACCTGTAACTAGGATCTATGCTTTTATAAGGACTAAAGAAAGAGGCATCCCTTAAAACACTACTTTGGTCCCAAAGTGAGGTGACAGCAGCAGCACAGGCCTGCTGTGCCAGGTGGCATGGCTTGGCATAGAGCAACACAAGTGCTCCTTACCCCCATACCATGATGCCTTCAGGGCAAGCAGTTTCCAAGATGGGTATCTCAAGAATTGCAGACATGGGAAAAGATGCCATGAAACACAGAAGGGGCATCCTAAACTGCTGCTGTGCCTTGGGAGTACTCCCCCCTGGGAATACTCTGATCATCACCCCCTGAGGGCCAAGCACTGATACAGGTTGTCCAAAGAGGTTGTGGAGTCTCCCTCCTTGGAGATTCTCAAAAGCCATCTGGATGTGGTGCTGAGCAACCAGCTCCAGAAAAACCTGCTGGATCAGGGGTGGTTGGATAGGATGACCTCCAGAGGTCCCTTCCAACCTCAACCACTCTGTGATTCTGAACCACACCTGAACAGGTGAGAACCCCATGCCTGGGATACAAGAAACAACAGCACCCAGGTTTGTCCAGTTGCTTTTGGATGCAGTCCCTGGGCTGTCCAGGGTGTTCAGAGTTGTACCCTCGAGGGGTTTGTGCATTGCAACTCCTAAATTATAAGGTCTGTCTCAAAGGTCCTCAGAGCATGAGGACCAAAGCAGAGGTCTTCAGAAAGGGAAAGATGTTCCCAGTCTGAGTATTTTTTGTCCAAAGAGAAGCGGTGCTGACCTGAAAACCCACGGACTATGACTTCCATCTCCTCTGCTGGAAGATGTTCAATATTTCCTTTTCATTCTCAGTATTTACTACTAGGAAAATAACTATATTCACATGGATTATAAGTATCAGGGGAGTTTTAAATGCGACACTAGGAAGAACTGGGAGAGTCTAATATTTAAACACAAAACTAACCTACTTAAATTTTGACTTTTAGACTACGTGCTTTCTCAAACCTTGGTTCTAACCACAACCTTTTCTACCATCAAGATAAAATACAAGCTTCCTGCTAACCACTGTTATCTCTTCTATAAGCTTGTCAAACATGTTGTTATACGTGAATTATTAATCTAATAAACTACTGGCAGTGTGCACCTTATATGCTCAAAAGGCTAATCAGGTCTTGTATTGCTGCGTTAACTATTCCATTAGCTGAAATATTGGAGGTCTGTGCTTTGGACCAGAAGGCTGTGGGCACACCAGCCATTGACTAAATGGTATGTTTTCTGCAAATCCCTTATTAGCATTTGGCAACATGCCCTCACTACTCTGAGAGTCAGATATCACCACCATGAAATAATGTCAGCCATTTAGTTTTTCACAGAAATGCCCCAGTCACATATCTAGCAAAAACCTTCAGATCAAATCAGTATTTTACTAGTTTTACTCATTTTCAGCTAGTTAAGATGGACTGGATTCTGGCCTTTCATATTTCATAGCAGTAACCACATTGCTAACCAGTAATTGGCAAGTTTTATCAGGGTTGCATGCTCTTACCCTGCAACAGTCCCCAAGAGCCCAATTTAGAGACATATATCTCACTTGTTTAATACAAATTTAGCCTTCTAAATTATTCCTTTTTCCATAAACACTCAGCACTGGAGCCCTGAGGCACCATAAGTAAGTAATTAATATAGATGTATTTTTTAACTACGTTTGTATGCACATGTTGCCACAAGATAGACCCTTTCTGTAGGTTTGCATTCATTATGAGATCCAGAGATCTTAGAAAACAATCATGAACGAAGACAGTAGAGGAACAGCCAAAAAGAGAAAACAATCAATAAAAATCCATGGAAAGAACACAGAATGTAAGGAATGGCAGTTGCCCGGCAAAATGTTTTCTGTTAACAGAGGAAGGGCTTCAAAGTTCTCAGCTCAAGAATGCTGACTGCCTATAAGTCAAACTAAAACCTCTAAGCATTTTTGCTGATGTTAGGAAATGGGTTTCATGATTATGCTTGCAGCTCAAATCTCCCAGGAATCAAAATCTCCTGCCACCACCAACTCATTTCTACCGTCCCATTCTTGTTTTCTCAATGGAGTTGGACATAAAACACTCCTTGAGCTAGTAGAGATAACGATGTGGGTAACAAATAGTGTCACTGAGTCCAATGAATGAAAACATGGCATTAAAACTATTTCCTACCTTACTGTAACTGTCCTGTAGGCCTTTGAAGTGATGCCCATTGTTCTAATGTGAGTATGCACAACTCAAGCTTAATAACGTGTCCCACAGATTAGATGACGTGTTTTATGGGTTTAAAAAAAAAATAAATTCAAAAACCTATCCAGAATAAACATATCGCATTTCAACCACAGACCGATCACAGGTAACATACTCCCCAAACCACTGATATTTCTACATGGCCTTTTTCATCAATCTAGCAGGAAGGTCTGTCATCAAGGCATTCCCACACTGCATGGGACAAAAGGCAACTAACCAGAACCTCACTAATGACTGGGCTCTCTGACTGTAAGGACTGGGACCATTTGGCATCTGGGCAGAGGAAAGTAGCTCCGAGTGCCCTCACCCTTCATACTCACTGCAGATAACGTGTGGGGTCCTCTCTGCGGAGGAGGCAGAGGTGTAACATTTGTGGCTGGACATGAAAGAGCAATTTAACATTTGAGGGCTCTATAAAGGATGATTAGGTTGCTAGGAGACAATGTAGGATGTTTGTGTGCACACTAGCCTGCAAAAGAGCACTCTTGCCTCAAGTGGACTTTTCAGGTGCTTGATTGAGGGCCGGGAAAGGGTTATGAAGGTATCAGAGAAACTCCTGACTGGAGTTCAAGTTAACAAAACAGCATTGAAATCAGCGGGTCAAAGCTGGAGGCCAAGCAGTCATTGATAAAGACATAGGAATCAGTTTTTCAGTAAAAAAAGCCCATGCTTGAAAAGAAGAAGAATAAAGGAGTTAATTCATAACATTTTAGCAATAACTAATAAATGAGGGCTTGACTGTTTTCCTACATTTATCCTGTGTGATCAGAAGTGGCTGGTAACTTATGTGATTTAGGCAGACTGGTGCATTCTGTCAGAATAAATCTTTTCCCTCTACTGTCTGAGGCCTTATGACCTAACAATCATTAGAGATAAATTCAGGTTGCATTCATTTATGCCTATTGCCTTATTCATATACCACACTTTAAACACAGAGTCTCCCTGCAATCATAGCCTCAGAATCATAGGGTATGTCATGGTTTGGTCTCAGATGGCTTACTTCAGCTTCCAGTACAGCCAGCTCATGGGATCCCCCTGTCACTCCAGAAATACAAATGGGTTCTGCCCCTCTATAGCTTGATGGTATTAGGGTACACTGGGTACCTGCGTCCACTACAGCCTTATACTCCTGTGGGTCTGATGTGCCAGGCCATCGAATCCACACTGTCCAATAAACCCAGTTGTCCCTTTCCCCCACCTGGCTGGAGGCAGGGCCCCTCTAATCCTGGTCATAGCATTAGTTGCTCACTTCTTGCAGAAAAGACTTAGAAGTTCCTTCAAGAGAACCAGAAGTAAAACCAAGCCTTCTACTCTGTCTGGGGAACTTACCACATAAACACTCCCCACCATAACTGTCTCAACAGTGATGCTGTCGTGTCATAAACTGATATTACACAGGACAGCAAAATGATAATCCCAATCCCTCTCCCAGAGGTGATAAACAGCATTGCGGGGAGTACCTAAACCATATAGGAATTTACCCAGCAGAGCCACGGNCAGAAAAGACTTAGAAGTTCCTTCAAGAGAACCAGAAGTAAAACCAGGCCTTCTACTCTGTCTGGGGAACTTACCACATAAACACTCCCCACCATAACTGTCTCAACAGTGATGCTGTCGTGTCATAAACTGATATTACACAGGACAGCAAAATGATAATCCCAATCCCTCTCCCAGAGGTGATAAACAGCATTGCGGGGAGTACCTAAACCATATAGGAATTTACCCAGCAGAGCCACGGGAACAAAGAAAGCAACATGGTGACCAGTGACTGCTTAACTAATATCATAAATGCACACAGCAAATTCATTTTAACAAGCTCTGGTCGGATTTGATGTTATCTCAACCCTTTGAGGTCCCACGTTTGGCACCAAAAAGGACTGTCATGGCTTAGCCTCAGACAGCAACAAAGAACCACTAAGCCAACGAAGAACCGTAAAGCTGCTCTTTGTGTGTCCCCCCTCCTTCCTACCTCCTGTGTCCCTGCCAGAACCTGGGAAGAATTCTCCCCACCGGAACCAGGAGATATGCATACGATTGCATTATGCTACTGTAACATAAATAATAGGCCTTAGGATCAATAAAACCATTGGAAGTAATTTTGCAAACTGTAACTGAAATATATGTTGCTCTTAAGTGAATTACAATGTTTGGAAGTGGAAAGGCAACATGCTGGTACTTGTGGCAATTCAGGATGAATCATGTCAGGCCCTTTATTTGACATTTGCTATGGGAACTGAGCAAAATAGCAGATTTTATTTCCCGCTATCCTTGTGCTCATGCTCTCCAGACCTCAAGGAACTCCAGGTCCTTGAGGAATGGCATCTCCAGGATCTCCTGTAAGAGCACTATACCTTTGCCCCAACAATGATTCAAGCCCGGGCTAAAACTGAACCTCTAAGTTGGATGCAGGCAAAACCCAGTCAAGTCAAATAGTTCCTGATAATAGTCTCCTTCAGTGAAACTGAAACAATCTCAAAACACATTATTGCGTCTCATTGTTTAATTTTGCAGCGAGTGTAAGGCATCATTCCTAAGTTTAATTATGTGGGTTACAGCATAAGTGAGGAAATCTATTTTCTAACGTTTGATGCTGCTTAGCTAATATTTGTATATGTTCCTGGCATAAGCAAGGAGAATACCTTAAAAATACTTCAAATGGCTGCAACAGAAAAAGTGGTGATATAATTGGTGACAATAACAATCCTGAGAAATATTTAGGTCTAGAATGTGTGGCTAAGCAACACCAAACACACTGTGAGCTTAAATATTCATTTGGAAGTATGAGCTGCAAACCATTGCCTTGAGGCTCAGTGCAGGAATAACAACTCAAATGACTGCAACACTAATCTTGCACTTTAGTAAGATTTTTAAAGTATTTGAAGTCTACAACCTATGAACCACTCAGAGGGGAAAAAAAATTTGCTGGATGCTCTAAAATCTGTTTTAATGTCAAATTAATGCCTTCAACTAAAATTCCCATTAAATAGCATCCTAACCAGATGCAAAGAAGGAACTTAGACCCAGTAGATGGCACATTCCAGCGTACGTATCCTTTCCACCTGTTGAGTGAAGAGTGAGAAAACGTAACTAGATAAATCCTAATGGCAAATTATTAGTATCAACAGCTATCATTACATCTGTTTCAAGGGATGACAACACCTCAGGATCTGACCTGAATTTTTGAGGAATTTGTGATGCTGGCATTATAAGACTGATCAAATGTCAAGTACAAGACATAATTACAGGACCTGAAGTGAAAAGACCGATGAGTCAGTACCTTACAAAAAAATGACAGGATGTAAAAACAGTTGCTCTAACTCATATAATGTCATAAACTGTACATATTAAAATAGGAAGAAGGGATGGGATGAATGAAAAGGTCACCATGGTCAAGTCTTCTCACAAGAGATCCTGCATTTACAAGTTGTAAGGTCCCAGAGCCACACTTTCCATTTCGTTAGATTAGGACCCTTAAACTTTGTTAACTCATTGATTTAAAATGAAAATGTATGTGGTCTAACATGTAGATATAACAAAAGTAAGCTATGAAGTAAGCTTTGTTAAACAATTAGACTCACCTACCACCTAATGTAATTGGAGGTATATGAGCAAGAGAAAGCTGATGTTAAGCTGCATAAATAGCACGTTATTTACTTCCCTGAGTAGATAATAAATAGCATATTATTTACTTCCCTGAGTATGTAAGTTTGTTTTCATATGAGACTACATGTCTGCCTGCCTTTGCAACATATTAAGGATTTTTTTAAGCAATCCAGACTTATGATTTTATTAGTTCTGACTCAATAAAATATCATTTACATAAAAGAGCATTTAAATCATCTGAAAAGTATGGTGTGATGATTTGAAACTGAAGGCCAGCCATGGGAAAAGTTTTGTGCTGGCATGCACAGTAAGAGCAGAAATCTTAGCCGAGTAAGTTTTAGCACAGAGGGAGCAACTTCAAACCACCAGCATCCCAGGAAGAAACTCCTAACACTTGCCAAGCTCGTTCCTCATCCTAAAGTTGTACCCGGACAACTGCATAAGAAAACTAGAAAGTTTAATGCAATTTCCAGCGATCTACTTGCCTGCAATTAATCCCGCCCCTTCCCACATCACACGGCTAGAGTGTTCTGCTTCTAAACAATCCCCCGCGACTCCAGCCTGTACAGGAGGGCGATGCCCCAGCGTGGTCTTTCCCTCCGCATCCCCACGGGAACCCCCTGCCCTTGCCCTGGGGGCTGTCCTTGGGCAAACCCCGCGCCGAGGAAGCGGTGGGCGGCAGCCTCAGAGTGCGGGCGG
>VXBJ01005420.1:569829-587797 GCA_013400055.1 Nycticryphes semicollaris | reverse complement strand
AGGCTGAGGGGAGACCTCATCCCCCTCTGCAACTACTTGAAAGGCCATTGGAGAGAGGTTGTTGCTGGTCTCTTCTCACAGGAATTAGCGATAGAAGGAGAGGGAATGGCTTCAAGCTGCAACAGGGTAGGTTTAGGCTGGACATCAGGAAAGAATTCTTGACAGAAAGGGTTGTCAGACCCTGGAAGGGGCTGCCCAGGGAGGGGTTTGAGTTCCCATCCCTGAATGTGTTTCAGAGTGGTTGAGATGTGGTGTTGGGGGCTCTGGTGTAGGGGAGAACTTTGTAGAGTGGTGCTGATGGTTGGACTCGATGATCCCGAGGGTCTCTCCCAACCTGAATGATTCTATGATTCTATGAAGACCTGAGTTCTGTTTCCAGCTCTGCCTGAAACAATCTTCTGTTGCTTTACTTCAGTTTAAAGCAAAATAAGGCTTATAGGATTGCTGACCTCCTCATCATTTTTTATCAGATTTTCCTGAATCTAAAAGGGTAACAGTCTTAAAAGTACAAAGCTAATGCAAATGTTGTGATGAGATTTGTAAGAATAAACAATAAAAACTCCTGTCCCAATGCAGGAAAGACTGCAGCATTACTTATTTCTTATCAGGCATTTATCTAAATTCCAGCCCCAAAGTAGCAGGAAATGAGGCTAGAGAGTCAATGGAAGAGCCGATGTTAGGGATACCTGCCTCCCTCTAGTCAGCTGCCAGGGTGTTGCCCACCTGTGCCCACAAAGCTCTGCCAGCAGAGGAGGAGAGACACAAGCTGCCCTTTGCCTTGGCCAGGTGACAAGCCTTGTGTCAGGAGCTATGACATTCCATCCGTGGAGGAGGCAGGCAGGGGCAGGACCAGCAGACACGGGACACCACAGTCTGCCCCCGATAACAAGTAGGAGCATCACTGCCCAGCAACCAAAGAACATGCATGTGGCAGGAAGACTAATGGGTTGGGAAATAAGAAAGTGCACTCGTTCTGCTCCAACAGCTCCACCAGCATTTTAATTACAACTATCTGGAGAAGTACAAAAACCTACACAGTACATACAGTACAGTGGTTACGTTTGACTAAACGGGCTTTTAAACATTTCTAAGCTAACCCTCAACACAGGGTGGATGGGCCCTTTGCGTTCTGGCTCCATTTGCAGCTTTTCTCTCTGCTAGAGAGCACAAACCACCCTTAGGCTGATCTTTTCCCCCCTCCCTTCTGTTACCAGCCCTGAGGCTCAGCAGCAACCTAAAACTATGCTGTTCAACAGAAACAAATCCTCTTGAGTACAGCATTTCCCTGGGCGGTGCATCTTTGCAGCACTCCCACCTCAGGGCTATCAGCCCTTTAACGCTCACAAGTTACGCAAAGAACTCTTCTAAGTTTTCCAGCAAATGGAATCTGTTTACATGGATTAACTTTTAAATTTCTTTACACTGAAAGCTTATTTAAGTCATGACTTCTAGCATTTGGCCAACATTTTAGAGGAATCCTTTGTCAGGTCTGAATGATTTGGAAGACAATAAACATTTATACTCTCATGGGCCAAGCAGTTTAAATACATTTATTTAGAACCTTTATTGCTATTGAAGTGTTTTTGCAAAAAGTATCTGATTTTTAGCTAGCTATGTACCTTACCTACTGTAAAACGAGTTTCAGAGTGAAAAGTTAATTCTGTTGCCAAAGTTGGAATTTATTAAAAGTGGTAAAACCCAGTTAGGCTCAATAATTTTTTAAGTGTAGGTGGTTTGAGAAGTCCTTTTCCAGGAGTACGGAGGCCACACTGTGAGCCCCTCTTCCCCTCTCTAGACAGTAACTCCTTGTTTCCCTTCTGCCCAGATACCTGCACTGGGATGCCATGAGATGGCAGAAGCACTCACTTCTTACTCAGCAGGAGTAACGTTAAAAGGAGTAAAATAAGCTGAAGCAGTTCTGGGGTATTTAAAAAAATACGTCTTTGGCCACTTACACAAACAAGTGGGGTTTGGTAGCAGGATTTTTTAAAAAGGCATTTTCTGATACTTCAGTCTGACTCTGTTTCTAAAATAGTAGGTTGTAAACTATGATTATTTTTTTTCTGCCTGTTTGTTGTCCTGCAACATCTCATCCATACACTCACTATTACTGTATTGTCCACAGCTGAATTAAATTCAGAAGCAACAGTGAACTCAAATGTGAAGACTGAACCATCATTTCCTCTAACACAAATGGCTGTGAGCTGTTATGTAGATGCCTCTTGTACTCCTGAGATCAGAGACTCATAATGCCAAAGAACACAGCCACATCGGTTAAATAATAAATCTTTGTTAATAAAGTAAACTGTCTACACTGCAGCTCTTAGATCTGAGATAGACCTTCATACCTTTAGCTACATGAGCATCAAATAAGACAAAACAATTCTGTGTTCTGTGCATGTGGTTTTAGACAGAGAACACATATCAGACAATTAAAATGCTTGGAAGATTTTGGAGAACTGAGAGAAGGGGGATAAATAACCACAGAGGAGCAAAGAGCTATGCCATTAGACATTTTCCTACTGCTTTCTTATAGATGTTCATATTTTAAAAGAAAGCTTTTGTACTTTTGGTGTCTTGCACTTCCCCTTCTTTGTGAACTGAGAAATATCTGTGAAAAACTGAAATATCATCCTAACATCATGCGATGATATTAAAAGAAAATACCAGTACATAACATTCTGATTAAACAGCACTAGTGGTATTAGTAGATGTCTTTCCTTTGAGGGAAAACAAATATTTCAAGGTGGTGGGTCTCTTCTGCAAGTTCAGAATGTCAGCACTAACTTCTCCAAATATTTACAGTATCCAGCATCGAGCCATTTGAAACTCTGTGCAGACAAGATAGAACATTTCATGACTTAAGTATGCGAATATGAGCTATACATATACATCAAAGAATGCAACTACAGAAATTCAGCTACTTCTTTACGTTTGTACAGCCATGATGTACTTTTAGGCCATCCCTAATAATTATCATAATAACACCAATGATACTAAGTTTGATTTAGCAATTGATTGGCACAAACCTCTTTCACGGTATTCTGGAGTGCAGACTAAATAACAGTTCTCCTTGCCTTAAAACCCACTAACATTTCCATCTGAAGATTGCTTTATTACTTGATTTTTTATACAAGCTGGATGGGGAATGAGGTGGGGAAAGCAGCAACGCAAGAGAGGCTTAATTAAACGGACAGACCCATCCACTTTGTCACTTGGGACTATTGCCATAGTGAAATGCTTTTTATAGGCAGCAGCCTAAGAAACACATGCTAATTACTTGGACTAAAGTGGATATGCTGTGCCTGAAAGCTCATAACACCATCCCATCCTTTGGGAGATTCCAGCCGGTCAGCAAAGTACAGAGGAAAACAGAGAAAAGTAACATCACAAAAATCGGTAGCAAGTAGAGCGCTGCCTCTTCTTTGTTAAACAGGAACATGGATTAAGTTAAAACAGGTCTTCCCTACAAGTTTTACATCCACAGCTCTGAACAAGGCTCTAGAACCAGTTTTTACCCTGGATCCCCGTGTAAGTGCGGAGGACAACCAGAGTCTATCAGAGAATACCTGCTTACTTTCAGCTAAATGTTTAACATGAGACAGAGAACACTTCAATGGATAGCTGAGAAGTGTTGTTCTTGTAAAATTACTCTTTCACATCAGCTTGGCCTGTAGAGAAAACTCACTGGATTTGTTTGCTTTTCTTAAGGTTAGTGTGGGTTCTACAGCCAGCATATAAGGCAGAGAAGTGTATATTACATACAGCTATTATCTGGAGGAGTAATTCCCTTTAAATCTCAAAGGGCAGCACTTTCCCCCATGGTACAGTTTCCTCTTTGCAAGAGGAAACTATTAGCTTCAAATTTGGTGTAAATTTCAACTGTTTATAAGGCTTAACAGTGTTGATGACTTCAGCAGGAAATAGAGAAGGACTTCACTTGTAAAGCTGTCCCTGCTGTTGGCATGAACTGCTAATCTAATCTTCGAGGGAAAAAATACATGCTCTTTCAGTACACACCTTTGAAAATCCTTGTTGATTAATGTGACAAATATCTTGCCTTTGATGCAATCTGAAACTTCAAGAATAAGCACACTGCCTTTTTATGTGAAAAACTGTCTTCAGTTTAATATTAGCTCCATTGTGTTCAATAACAGATTCTTCCTTGCTTATATGTTTCATGTAGCCAAGTCTTACTGGAAAATCTTGTCTTTGATTGTGAAGAAAACAAAATTCTCCTGCCATGGTTTTGGGGTAAATTATAGTGCCATGCCAGAAGTAATCAGGTTTCTTGTGTTGTAATACTCATTTCAACTCCCTAAACATACTGCATTAGGGCATTCACACAGCTTAGCATTCACAATAACTGTGAAACCAAGCATAAGACAAAAAAGTGACTTACAATATGGTAAAAACAGTCAGTTACAGCTAAGCTTGCACCTCTAAGATACTGTACATTCTGGCTTCAGCCCAACAAATTGTAGAAGCTGTAGCTCAATTTTCATTATTATTAGATCTGTGCACTATTGGATCATCTAGAAATTGAAATTTCCTCTTGATGAGGTGTAAGCAAATTTCTTTGGATTGAGCCAGAACTTACAATCCGATACGAGTGACAATTTTTTTCCTATATGGGATGGAAACAGGACATGACGTATCACCAAATCTGCTAGGAAAAATAGCTCGTTTGAAATCTATTCATAAAAGAAATTAGAAGAGCAACTTTGCACAATTTCATTGCTTTGCGTGATGTAGGTAAAGCATTTCTAAGCTACTGGTGAGTGTACAGGTGTGCTGTTCCACAAAAACATAGCCCCACTTGAATTCACTAGGGTTTCTTCTCCTCTTGAACATTAATCTGGCACTTGAAAGCTTCAGTCAACTTGTAAGTTCAAATCTCTGATTATTTACTTAGTCCTATCATTTCTGATATCCAAGATACGTGGAAAGAAAACTTTCAGCTCAACAGTTGTCATTGAGAAAGATATGAGTTAATCTCGAGTGCCCAGATGGAACAGTATCACATTAGCCAAGCAGCCTTCATTAAGAGGTTGAAATTAACTTCTTAGGATGTTTTAAGCTTCTAAGTGTAAAATAATTACTGTTAGTGTAGCTTACAGATACTGGAAGAGAAGTATTTTGGTATCATAACCAATACAGTCCTTTCCTCTATGAAATGGAATACAATCTATAAACTGCATAGACAGGTCAAAACCCATTCCACCTCTCCTCTTTCTAATCCAACATTTCCTCTTAGAGATTTCAAGAAATTCTTTCATTGTCTATCCCGTAAAATGAGAAACAGATTATTATGGAAAAGCTCCTAAGATAAAAAGTTAGTGCATTAGACTAGCCATGGCACAAGAATTACTTGAGATACGTTTGTGTTTGAGGTTCTGATGGATTATAATTATTATTATATTATTATAATTGCCAGGACTTCCCTCAGCAGTCAAACACTGGCAACATGCACTAACACAAGAAACCCTTCACGGGGCAAATTCCTGCTTTAAAGGTTAAAAAGTTTTAAATCACAAAAAGATTTGGCTGTTATACAGTACATTTAAATTACATGTGATGGTAACCAAAACCCCAAGACCATGTCTCTCATCCCTCGTTCTGCTTCAGAACAATCCCAGCCTGAAAAGCAGATGAGTTTTCTATAGCACAGCTACCCAGGGCTCACAGAGTCAGACATTTCATTTAGAAGGCCACAACAACAGCCACAAAGAGAGCAAATACATTGTACCTCACTTCAAAGTGCTATGCAGATCCATTGACTGAAGATCCATCCAGATTGACTAGAATTACTTGGAACAAACATTATTTTAGCATAGGACCTGTGTGTTAGTTGATAAAAGAGTCACTACATCTTGATTAATAATATTACATTATTTCATCAACGCATTTCTGTCTCAGAGGGGCCAGTTTACTTTATTTTCCAGTAGGACATTCCTATCTAGTTCCTATCTCTGACTCAGAGCTGAGCAGCATACAATTTCTTCAATGTCTACTCGCCTCACAAGGGAGCCAAGATACCTCTTTTCTGTAGTGCAAGCCATTTGCAAAGGTGTGACAGTTCACTCCAGTCATCAACTGGCCCTGAAGAAGGAGAAAGATACAAAAGGATCCATAAATGTCAGAAAGACCTTCAGCATTAGGGAGCCACGACAAACTAGCAAAACTTACTTCCATTCTCATTTGTAAAGAATGTTGTTTGACTGCGGTTCATACTGATAACCTACAAATGATTTACTACTCTTTTCAGCCAGAGGGCTAAGGCAGTGCCATCAGCAACTTCAGAACACACACTGAAACAACAATCTACTACAGCTGCAAGTCTGAGGAAACAGCATCAGTTAAGAGAGCTGTACCATGGAAGGCATGGTGAGTGGCAGTGTAGAAGTTGTTAATAATTTACCATGGCCCAGTTTAAATGCTGACATTTTCCATGACTTGGATTGTGCCTATTATTATGAAACCACTACATTACCTGTCACACAAGTGTAACCTTGAAATAGAAGGTGCCAGGCAATGCAAACCACACAGTTGCATGAGCGAGGGAAGCACACGGTGATTTCACAGGCAATTTGGAACTGGGTACCTGACCCTAATTTCTGACTCTGACAACCTCTCTCCAAGTCATTTACCATCCGTGGCTAAGATCCAGCAGCAGTTCTCTCCTGTGTCTCATGCTTTCCTTCAGTCATCCAAAGCCCACAGAGCTGCACTGAAATCTCAAAGACCAGTATGCCAGCTCTTGCCACCTGGGTTTTATGCATCATTTCTCGCTAATTAAAAGGCGCAATGATTCACAAATCAGTAATTTGAGTTAGTACATCCACAAATTGCTTTTGCAGCATTATAACTGCATGGATTAGCTGTTGAGCCCTCCATACAATACATGCATTTCAAGAAAAGTGTAGTATAACTGGTGAAAGTCTACAGGAAGTCCAAGAGGGTGCTCAATGATCTACAAATGTCTGATTTCAAAGTAAAAATTGAAAAACAGCTGCTTAACGTGGAAAGGGCATTACTAAAAAGAAACAGTAACTAAACATCTAAACGGTAGCTATAAAAAGAAACCTTTTGTGTACCTCAACTGCACATGGGGCACAGAATAACGGGGCTTAAATTACAACCTGAAAAATAGGCTTTATAGCAGTCTTGAATCATAGAATCGTAGAATTGTCTGGGATGGAAGGGACCTTTCAGATCATCTCATCCAACCATCAAACTAACTCTGATAAAACCATCACTAACCCATGTCTCTAAGGACTATGTCAACCCAGCTTTTCAGTCCCTCCAGGGATGGGGCCTCAACCCCTGCCCTGGGCAGCCCACTCCAAGCCTTCACAACCCTTTCCATAGAAACATTTCTCCTAATCTCCAATCTGAACCTCCCCTGGCACAACTGGAGTCCATTTCCTCTTGTCCCATCGCCTGTGACTTGGGAGAAGAGATCGACCCTCCTGGCTACAGCCTCCTTTCAGGGAGCTGGAGAGAGCCAGAAGGTCTCCCCTCAGCCTCCTCCAGGCTGAACACCCACAGCTCCCTCAGCCTCTCCTCACAAGACACGTTCTCCAGACCCCTCACCAGCTCCATTGCCCTTCTCAGCCTGTAGCACTGCAGGGGGTTGGGGTGACCCAAGGGCAGGACCCAGCACTTGGCCTTGGTGAACCTCATCCCACTGGCCTCCGTCCAGCCAGCCAGCCTGTCCAAATCCATCTGCAAAGCCTTTCTACCTTCCAGCACATTGACACTCCCACCCAACTTGTTGTCATCTGTGACTGAGGGTACACTCAATGTCCTTGTCCAGATCATTGATAAAGTTGTTAAAGAGAACTGGCCCCAATATGGAGCCCTGGGAAACATCACTCCTGACCAGCCACCAACAGGATTGAACTCCATTCCCCACCACTCTCTGGGCCTGGCCTCCAACCAGTTTTTAACCCAGCTGAGAGTCCTCCCACCCAAACCATGGGCAGCCGGTTTCTCCAGGAGGATACTGTGGGAGACTGTACCAAAGGCCTTAGTGAAGTCCAGGTAAACAACATCCACGGCCTTTCTGTCATCCAGCAAGGGGGTCACTTTATCATAAAAGGAGATCTGACCTGTCCCTCATGAACCCAGACTGGCTGGGCCTGATCACCTGGGTGTCCTTCATGCGCTGCATAATGGCCCTCAGGACGATCTGTTCCATGGCTTTCCCAGGCACCGAGCTCAGACTGACAGACCTGGAGTTCCCCAGATCATCCTTCTGACCCTTCTTGTGGATGGGCGTCACATTTGCTAGATGCTGTACAGCTGGGACCTCCCCAGTTCGCCAGGACTACTGGTAAATGATGGAAAGTGGCACTTCTGCCAGCTCCCTCAGTACCCTCTGGCAGATCCCATCTGGCCTCATAGACTTGTTTGTATCTAGGTGTTGGAGCAGGTCCCTCACCACCTCCCTTTGGATCACGGGGGCTTCATTCTGCTCCCCACCCCATCTGCTCACTCAGGGGTCTGGGTACTCAGGGAACACCCTACTCTACTACTAAAGACAGAGGCAAAGAAGACATTCAGTACCTGAGCCTTCTCCCCATCCTTTGTCACTAACTTACCTCCCGCATCCAATGGAGGATGGAGATTCTCCAGAATCCCCTTCTTGTTACTAATATATTTATAGAAATTCTTTTTATTGTTTTTAACATCCAAGGCCAGGTTAAGTGCTAGTTGGGACAGTAGCAGTAGTAGTAATTACAAGAAAATTTAAAAAATAAATTAGCCAAGCATAGAATGATACAAAAAGATGACCATTCACCTTTAAAATAAGAGCAACACTAGACTATCTTTAAAGGTTTTTCTTTCCCCAGTCCTGTCCCTCTATTATTTCTGGGGTCACCAAACACAAACAGCATCCTCAGCTGTGCACCTGCAATGACGTACACACATGCACATCTCTCTCTACATATGCAAATTTATTTCTTTGTTACACACACTTGAAGGAGATCACTCATAGGTAAGTCAATTTACATAAATAGCATTTGAAAGTTAAACACCTCAGTTTCTTGCAAAACATCAGCCCAACAGATGACTGTAAGCAGTATGTAAATCCTTATTCCAAAATTGTTTTCTCTTAAATCCTAGGGAAACTGTAGCTGTAGGAGATTTCATTGCCATTTGTCATTGTTTTAGGGCAATTTATCATTTCTAGACTTGGAGTTAAAGCCATCACCTTGGTATTTTGTGTGGTGGTATTTTCTATGTTATTGGGTCTTTTTTAATTTTTCCGGTTTTTATCACTTTCGTGATGGCATCTTGCGAACTGCCGTGGTGGAACTCATCTCAGGAGGGCAGGAGGCCTTTGTGGGTCATTTTATGTAATTACACCTTGGTTTCTATGTTCTCCTGAAGCCCGTATCAACAGGTTTTGAGTTTGGAATACCCTTGGGATGTTTCGAACACCATGCTGGTGGTGTTAAACTTTGCGGGCTTGTTCTTCTCCATTGTCTGGATCTGCTGGAGAGGGAACCATCCGGTAGCAGCCCCGCTGGCCCCAGTGACCTATGTAGCACCTCCACAGACACCACCAGTCCCCATGACAGACGTTCATCCTGTGCCAATCCTACCCACCTCCATGACAGACACTGATCCTATCCAGACCCCACTGGCTCCCATGACAGGATCTGCAGCTGCAATGAGTACTAAACATACTCTGACCTTAGTGATGGATGATACAGCTGACCTGCAGACCCAACTGGTGCCAGTATCATTCAGCTCTGTACAGAAGAGGAAACACGTAGGTAGCAATGGTCAATCAGGAACATCACATGCTGAAGAAGCAGAGGTAACCACTCAGTCATTTTCCTTAAGTGAGCTGTGAGATACAGGTAAGAATTTAAGACCAGGGTGGATGGGGCTTGGAGCAACCTGGTCTAGTGGGAGGTGTCCCTGCCCAGGGCAGGGGGGTTGGAACGCGATGATCTGAAAGGTAACTTCCAACCCAAACCATCCTATGATCCTGTGGTTACAGCCATCTGGAAGGCAAGTTCCAATGCTGGGATACTGGAGCCAATGGTTTGGACTTAGATGGTAGAAAAGTTTGGTGTTTGGGACAGTTGACTAAAGATACCGACAGGCCCTTGGAAGACCATCACAATCCTCAGCCTCTGGAGGCAACTCCTGTTAAGCATGAAGAGCGAGTATCCCTTTAGGGGCAACTCTGTACACCACTCAGGCAAGTGGACAACTGTTGAGAGAGGTGTTAAGAATCTGAGGGAAATAGCTGCACGGGAGATGATTTTTACAGATTGGGACAACCCACAGACACCACCAGATCCAGATGCACTAATATTTACCAGAGCTTTTTGGCACAAGTGGGTATTGAGTGCAGATGTACCTTAATGAATTAGCATTATTTAGCTGGAAGGATGATGAGGCACAGACGGTGGGTGACACGGATGCTTGAATGCAGCAAGTAATCTCCTTTCCACTCCACAGGCTGGTGTCTTAGCAGCAGAGAAATCATCTGACAAGGTCAGTGTCTCAGCTGAGGAAAAATTGACACTTGAGAAATCTGTGGTACTGCTTGGCAAGGTGTTGGACAAATGGTGAGTGTTCCTCTGCAGGTTGACATCTCAGCCATGGAAAAATCATCTGACAAATCCAGGTGACAGCTTGACGAGATGTTGGAGAAACAGCGGGGTGCTCCTCCACAGGCTGTCTCAGCTGTGGGAGAAGCATCTGTTAACTCTGTGGAACTGTTGGGTAGTGGCGTGCTCAACGGAATGTCCCAGCTAGTAAAGGGTGTGAACTCCCAATTTGTATTGACCAGCGTCTCAGCCAGTGAAGAAGAATGTCAAACCCATGGGAGAGAAACCATACACACGGCAACACATCCTGCTGGCTACTCTGCATGATCAGGGAGAAAACATGAGGAAGTGGGATGGAAAGCCTCCTTTGGCTTTACAGGCACAGACACGCGAGTTGCAGAGTAAAACACCTCCAGGGGGTGAATTCTTTCAGGAGAAGTGCTGCTCCAGTGTCCAGTGGGCAGTCCCTCAGAAGAGACATACAAGCTTCAGAGCCTCATGTACGTGTGACCATCAGGGGTGGAAGTGAGGGGCCCCCTGGTTGAAAGCAGGTAAGCCCCACCTCCAGCCAGGAAGAGAGGGATAATCAAGTTCACTGAACTGGGTGGATTTGATGGCTGGCATTATCAGAACCACAAAAGTACAGGGCCTTGGTGGACACTGGTGCACTGTGCACCCTGATGGCATCAAGTCACAGAGGGGCAGAATCCATCACCATTGCTGGATTGAGGGGAGGATCTCAAGAGCTGACTGTGTTAGAGGGCAAAGCGAGCCTAACTGGAAATAAATGGGAAGAGTTCCCCATTGTGGCTGGCCTGGATGCTCCGTGCATCCTTGGCATAGATTACCTCAGGAAAGGGTATTTTAAGGACTTGGGGGGTAGACCGGTGGGTCTTTGGTGTAGCAGTGGTGGAGATGGAGGAAGTTGTGCAACTGTCTGCTTCGCCTGGCCTGTCAGAAGACCCTTCTATTGTGAGGTGTTGAGGGTCAAGGAACAAAATGCACCCATTGCTACCAACATGGTGCACAGGTGACAATAACCACATGAACTGAGATTCTTTGCCGCCTATTCAGAAGTTGATTCCTCAGCTGGAAAGCCAAGGGGTGATCAGCAAGACTCGTTTGCCCTTTAATAGTCCCACATTGCCAGTGTGAAAGCCCCATGGGGAATGGAGATTAACAGTAAACTGTTGTGACCTGAATGAAGTGCTGCCATCTCAGATGTATCAGAACTTCACTATGAACTGGAGTCCAAGGCAGCCAAGTGCCGCACTACAACCGACATTGCTAATGCCTTCTTCTCTGTTCCCAGTGCAGGCTACAGTTCGCTTTCACCTGGAGAGGTGTCCAGTACAGCTGGAATCGACTGCCCCAGGGATGGAAACACAGCTCCACCATTTGCCATGGACTGATCCAGACCACACTGGAGAAGGGTGGAGCTCCAGAACACCTGCAGTATGTTGATGACATCACGGTATGGGGTAATGCTGCACAAGTTTTTGAGAAAGGGGAGAAGGTAACTCAAATCCTTCTGGAAGCCGGTTTTGCCACCAAATAAAATAAGGTCAAAGGACCTGCATGATAGATCCGGTTTTTGGGAATTAAGGGGCAAGGTGGGCATTACCAGATCCCAATGGACATTGATTAATAAATTAACAGCTATGTCTCCACCAACTAGCAAAAAGGAAACACACGCTTTCTTAGGCATTGTAGATTTTTGGGGAATGCATACCCCGGATTACAGTCAGACCGTGAAACCTCTCTATGAAATTTTGACTCGAAAGAATAATGACTTTAAATGGGGCCCTGAGCAGCAATCAGCCTTTGAACAAATGAAACAGGAGATGGTTCACACAGTAGCCCTTGGGCCAGTCTGCACAAGACAAGATGTAAAAAATGTGCTGTAGACCACAGCCAGGGCAAACGGCCTTACCTGGAGCCTGGCAAAGGGCACCTGGAGAGACTCAAGGCCAACCCCTAGGGTTTTGGAGTCAAGCATAGAGAGGATCAGAGGCTCACTCTAAAACCACTGAGAGACAGATATTAGCAGCACATGAAGGAGTTTGAGCTGCTTCGGAGGTAACTGGTACTGAAGCACAGCTCCTCCTGGCACCTCAGTTGCCAGAGTTGAACTGGATGTTTAAAGGGAAGACTCCTTCCACGCATCACACAACTGGCACGACGCAGAGTACGTGGATAGCACTTATTACTCAGGAAGCTCAACTCAGGAACCCAAATCATCCAGGAACTTTGGAGATGGTTATGAATTGGCTGCAAGGCACAGACTTAGGAGGTCCCCTGGGGAGAGCTTGGTGTGGGCTGAAGAGGCCCCACATCTTCATTTATCCGAAAATGAGAGGTGATACATGCTGCTCACTCTGGAGTTTTTTGTTATTGCAGGGAACCAGCACAGGTGGAAATCTGTTGTGCAGCACCTGCTCACTGAGTCACAGAAGTAGCTGAGGGAGTGGGTGAGTCAAGTCAGTCTGCAGAAGCAAAGGCCATCCAGTTGGTTTTAGGTGTTGCTGAGTGAGAAAAGTGGCCAGTGCTTTATCTCTGTACTGGCTCGTGGATGGTGGCATGTGCTTTGCGGGGCTGGTTAAAACAGCGGGAGCAGAACTAGCAGCACAGGGGCAAACCCATCTGGGCTGCTGAACTGTGGGAAGATACAGCTGACGTGAAGGTACATCACGCAGACACCCATATACTCAAGAGTCAGGCCACTGAGGAACACCAAAACCAGCAGCAGGTGGATCAGGCTGCTAGGAAGTGTCCCAAGTAGACTTGGACTGGCAACCTATGGGTGAAATATTTTTAGCTCGGTGAGCCCATGACACTTCAAGGAAGAGATGCCACATATAGATGGGCTCATGACCACAGGATGGATTTGACTATGGACATTATTGCACAGATCATCCATGAATGTGAAATGTACTGAAATTAAGCAAGCCCGAGAGTCGAAACTGTAATGGTTTGGAGGACAGTAGCTGAAACACGAGCACAGTGAGGCCTGGCAAATTGAATATATTGCCTTTCCAACAACTCAACAGGGAAAATGCTACAGAATCACAGAATAGTTAGAGTTGGAAGGGACCTTCCAGATCACCCAGTTCCAACCCCCCCTCCCTGGGCAGGGACACCTCCGACCAGACCAGGTTGCTCCAAGCCCCATCCAGCCTGGCCCTGAACATTTCCAGTGCGGAAGCAACCACCAGATGGCTGGAAACATAAGCTGTGTTTCATGCCACTGCCTGTAACACTATTTTAGGCCTTGAAAGACAAGTCTTGTGGTGACATGGTACTCCAGAGAGAATAGTGTCAGACAACAGGACTGATTTCTGAAATAGTTGCACAGGCACCTGGGCTAAAGAGCATGGTTATCGAGAGGATGGATCACATCCCCTGTCACACACCAGCCGCTGGGAAAGTCAAACAATGTAATGAACCACTGAAGACTACGCTGAAAGCAATGAGTACTGGGACATTCAAAAAGTGGGATGAGCACTTTGCAAAAGCCACCTAGTTAAGACAGTGCCAAGGGAATTGTCAGCACAGTTGGTTATGCTTCCACAGGGACCTTACCCCTTTTACAGTAGGTAAAAGCTCTAAGTGTAAACCAGCTCAGAAATTATCCTCAAACATATTTCATAAAGCAAATGCCTCATTCTTCAAAACTGTTTTTAGCAAATGCTGGTAATGCTGCACCACAGACTCACTCAGTCACACGTTCTTCCTGAGGCTGTTATGCAACTTAGGATTTTAAAAATCAACATCATAACTGTGTACTTGAGACAGATTTCCCCCTTTTCTAAAGGCTGCTAATAGTGAGAAGCTGCAAGTACTTCAAAACCAGGCAGAGCTGCTTGTTCTTGCCAAAGAAAAAAAGATGAATCATTATTAAAAAATAAGACTATTGTCTACCTTCAAGTACCCCTAAAGCTATGAATGTGAACTCTATGATGGCATGTCTGCATTAATATTTCAACACAGGCACACAAAATATCCATCACTTGAATTCCAGACTCTATGAGTTAATAGCTGGGATGTTCCCAAAGGATAAAGCATTTATTAAAAGCCAGCAGTAACCCAGAAATCTCTTTCAATTCCATATGGTAAAATAAATAAATAAATATAGTGAATCTTGAAAAAAGGAGTAAGTATTAGACAGGGAAAGCCTATATAGTTACAGGGCAAGCAATAAAACATTTAGTGTTTCACTTTCTTTTTTTATTTCATCAGAATTCTTAGACAAACATGGACACATTTGCAACAGCAATCCTCAAATCAGTTTAAAAATCCCGCAAACGCAAATACAGGCCAGCAATAATTCAGGATGTGCGGAGGGCACTTTAGGTGTTGTTATTTTCATACACACTCACGCACACAGATGGATAGATATAGGGAAATATTCACTCCACAACCCCAAACAGCCACCTTAACTATCTCTGCAAGTAAACTGAAACTGAAATAGTAGGCAGAAAGGAATCATGTCCATACTAAGCCATGTAGTAAAATGAAAGATCACTGCAATCAGTGCTATCGTAAAGAAGGAAAAAAAACACAAACCCACACAAACCAAACAACAAAAAATGGAAAGGAATCATCACTGTGCACATGATAAGCATGAAGTAATTTTAACTGGAGACTACCCTGTTCTAATCTTTCACATATTTTTAAAGCTCAGGTTATTATTTTAAATTACCTACTTGTAGTAGCACCCCCAAGTAGCAATCTGGAGAACACCACAGTCTACACAACTTCTCCAGAACAGTGCAGTACAATTAAGCACTAGATTCCCAGGGGAGGAAGAAACAGAACCCACCACCACTCACTCACTCAATTGAAAAGCTTTATCCGCACTTCCAAAACTATAGGCTAAAGGAATAGTGAATGCAAAGCAAACCAGACCCATCTGAAATACTTCAAATTCTCAGCTCAAAGCTACACATCTTTCCTTTCATATCATAAATCACAGAATGGTTAGAGTTGGAAGGGACTTTGAAGATCATCAAGTCCCAAGCCTCCTGCCCTGGGCAGGGACACCTCCCACCAGACCAGGTTGCTCAAAGCCCCATCCAGTCTGGCCTTGAAGGATTAATGGCATTTAGATGTACAGAATCTGTCTTTAGAGTGATGTCTGCAGACCTCCAGAGTCATGAATTGAAACGTCTGCCTAAAAGATAATAGCACATCAATCAGAGAAGGAGGAAGTGAGGCAACAGCGAGGGCTTCTTATTCCCCCAGGGATAACAGAATCCTGAGAGAACAAGATGTTTGTGCCCAAAATCCCAAAATAAATTTGGTTTTGAGTCAAGATCTGCTCACCAAGCATGAAACCTTTCTTCAGTTTAAGGCTGTTTTCTCAATACTGAGTGAAGTAGAAAAAAAAAACACACACTGCAACATGTACAGAATCTTACTCAAAAAAAATCCCCCAACACAATACTACGCTAGCTAGAATCTTGGAAGTGTTCTGATGGAAAGACTCAAGTTATTTCTAGGAAATAAAGTGATTGGGGCCAAAAACCAACAGATAATATTCCAATAAAATAGAAATATTTTTTTTCATTGATGCATTGTGGAAAGCTGGAGAAGGAAATGGGGACAAGAACTACAAACCATTCAGGAAGTCAATGGCATAGGCTGTTATCATGCAATCTAGACATTTTTAAAATACATATATATGTAGGCATTTTCAGAACAAGCAAGTCCCTGGGACACTCCCTGGGAGAGGGGAGAGAATCTTTTTTCCCCTCTATTAGGCTAAAGCAGGAAGTGCTCACTGTATTTTGAGGTTAGACACAACTAGCAGAAGGCAGCCTTTTCTGTCAAATAAAGGATCTCATACAGCAACTTCTTTGCAGTCTCTGGATCCTGAGCCCACTTCTTCAACTCTTCTCTCTTCTTCTGGTGACAGGAAGACAAAGCATGTCCCATCCCAGTGAGCCTATACTCTACCCCACCTGTCTACAGTAAGAGCAGGCACCTGCAGTTCTTCCCAAAATATATGTACCAAAAGATGGAAGTCAGCTGAGTAGCATATTACGGAGGCAAAAGCTGCAGTGAACTTGATTTAGAATCAGTTATCTTTTTCCATTGTGGCAAAATAAAAACAGTGACTTCACAGAACTTCTCCTGAATTAGTAGTTACTCCAAATATCTGTCGAGTTTTTATACTACAAGAGAAAGATGCAGCCAAAACAACGTTTACTCTAAAATGATTGCTCCGAACTACCCAAGCAGTCTCGGCCAGCTCCCGGTTTAATTAAGCACACACAGCACCACTCAGTGGTCATTCATGTCAGCAGTGAGTCTGCTTTCACAAGTTGTAATGCCAGCCCTGTTTTTCGTGTGTGGTTGGTTTTTTTCACCCCACACAAGAACAAGAAATAGGTCTGGTCTGTCTGTCCATCTGTGCTTGCCAAACACCATTACAGTGCATTTGCTGCAAGAAAGATTACCTATCAAGCAAAAGAAGTCCAAGAGAGATGATCCTCAAGGCAGGAAGAATCAAAGGCCGCTGAGCACCCAACAGATGCTCCCACTTTGATGCACTTTCAGAAATCTACAGCATTCTGCCACCTGGTTTCTGGTGACATAGCCTGAAGGAGTGTTGTGAGTCTTGACTCAAAATTTGTGTTTTATGTAGACTTGGGCCATAAATGAATGTAACAGATGTAATGAAACCTCAAAACAGGCAGAAACTAAAAAATAACTATTATTTTTCCATTCCAGTTTTAAACCACCTAACTTGTGTGCTTGCATAACAGAACACAGTCACTAACAAAAAGAAATCCTTTTATTCAGAACAGATTAGTGCACTTTTACAAACAAAACAAAAAAAAAAGTCATTATTTCAACATACAAAGTCAGCATTACCTTTAGCAATGCACCTTTCCAGAAGAGGAAATCCTTGTCTTTTATCAAATGTCAACCGCAAGAGTGTAAAAACAAAACAAACAACCCACACCAAAACCCACCCACACCCATACCCCAAAAGCTATATTTAAATTTATATATATATGTATACATATACATATATAAAAAAACCATGTCTTCATAGATGACAACTGTATCATTTTATACTTCAGGTCCTTCTCCTCCAGGAACCAGCTATAAAAGAATAAGAATTTTGTGTTAGTGCCGTAGATTTGAGTTTTGCAAACCCGTATGCGACAGTTCTCGTTTTACAGCATTTTAGTAGAGGCTTCATAATAGACCCCAGAAGTGTTTTTTTGATTCTCTCAACAGATGAAGTCAATTAGTGCCAGAAAATCACATGCCAAAAAGAATCTCAAAAAAAAAAAAGTTTAACAAAAACCAAAGGGGCTCCTAGGTACCACAGAAACCAAGGTTTCTGTCCTTGTTATTCACTTCAAGGAGATGTTTCT
>VXBJ01005420.1:502990-562884 GCA_013400055.1 Nycticryphes semicollaris | reverse complement strand
CACAGCTTTGTTTTTCAGAAAGCTGGGCTGTCCTGAAGAGAGAGAACAGAGCTACCCCAGGGACTGTTCACCTCTGACGTTACTTCCAGACATAAAGCATCATTCTGCCCAGGTAAAGCTCATCCACCTCAAGGAGTCTCATTGCACATCGGCCAAGCTGACAACTCCTTCTTATTGTTATGAAATGCAGAATGACTGTAAAATTACCACTACCATAGTAATGATAGAATAGCTGGTGGTTCTTAAGTAAAATATTACCTCTGAGTAATGGGAGAGCTGTAGAGCTCAGTTTTTGTTGCTGTTTGTTAGCTGTGCAATGAGAAAGAAAATTCCTTTCGGAAAACTCCAACAGACTTTTCCAAGAGCTTCTGTTCCACAGCAGCTCTCACCTTCCTTTCTCATAAATCCAGGCAGCATGAGCTGTGAAAAAAAAAACCGCCATAGATTATGTCAACCAGCTAGTTTTCCTAGAACAGGCTGATGATGTCAGTCCAACATTTTAATTGCCTTAGCGGTAAAGGATATTTCAAGCAGAAAGAGAATAATATCTAATAATCTATTCAGAAAAGCAATAAACCACCATAATCCACCAGTATCACTAAGATGCCTCTAGAATCCAAAATCCACAGCAGTAAGAGCGATGCCAGACTGCACCTCCCTCAATGAACTAAATGTGAGCCATAAACTTTCCCATGCACCTTTTGGGGGACATCTCATTACTGCAGGAGATAACAGCCAGTATTTTGTGCCTTTTTGTCTTTTGAAAAGATACTAAAGTTACACACTAAAACTAGTAAGAAATCATTCATTTGCCAGAGATGGGATTGTTCCAAGCAGCTTAACCTGTGTTCCCTACAGTGTATTTCTTCCATAATGGCACTTGTTGGAGCTGAAAAACAGTAAGTAATTACACGCTGTATTTTTATAATTTGAGGCTCTGGGTACCATGTGAGGGATGAGACTTTCTTTGAGCACTATCCTTTTATACTTCTTTCTAGACGAATCTCTTCCCCTGATTTCCACTGAGAATCTTAATTATTAAAGAGATTAAAGACTACAGTCTCCAGCAAATGCTGATTTAAAAAAGCAGAACCGAACCGTAACAAAGGTTAAGAGGGAGCATGGTCTGAGTGCACTAAGATATGGGATTTTTTTTTAAAAAAAATTTCTCTCACACTAAATTTGCCAGTGCTCTTGGACAAGTCTTTGACCTGCCTTTCTAGGGTATCACCATTTAAGTTTAGCAGCAGAACAGTGCTAACAGAAAAAGCCTTAACTCGATTTTTCTCTTTTTTAACCTTCAGCAACCAACCTGCCACACAAGGCCCAAAACCACCCCACAGGCTTCATTTTGTGGTGCCACTGCGTTAATCTGCACCAACTCGCGCTGGAAGGTGGGAAACCCAAGGATGTGCTGGCATCTGCGCTTTGGGGAGGGTGCTTTGAGAGAAGATGTTCCTCAGAAAAGACGACGACCCGAAGGAGAAGGCAGGGCTACGGCTCCACTCGCAGCCCCGCCACGGCTGGCGGCGGTAGCGGTGCCCGCTGGGGTGCTGAGGTAGTGCGGGAAGGCCTCCCCCACAGTCCGGAGGCCTGCCCCGGCCCGGGCCGCTCCACCTGCCCGGCCGCGATGTGGTGGGTTGTTTTTCTTTTTGTTTTCTGGCTACAAGATAAAACTAGGCCGATTGTTCTGACAGTCCTTTCGACGAAGCGAGCTTTCCCAAGGAGCTTCCCGCGCAGCAGGAGAGCAAAACCCTTAACCGCCACCCGCTCTCCGTTCCCCGCAGCCGAAGACAGCTCCTGCGGGGACGGGCCGAAANGCCATCGCTGGGGCTTCATGGAGAAGCGGGGCCCGGTGCTGCACATCGTGGTGGTCGGCTTCCACCACAAGAAGGGCTGCCAGGTGAGGGGAGGGGACCGCCTTCTTCCCTCGCCTGCCGCCTCTCCCGTCAGCTTGCGGCGGGGCGGCCCGGCTGCGGCCCTTGGGGAGGGCTAAAACCCCTGCGGGAGGGGGTGCGTCTGATGGTGGAGGGGGGAGGGAGTTGCTTCGGCTCAACCGGGTCGATTTGAAACGGGCGAAGCGCATTAGGGCAGCCATTGGCCGGGGCGGGTGTTCCCTGGGGCGGGGGCCGTGACTCAGCCCTCGCTGGGCGGTTAATGGTCATGGAGCCGTGTACGTGACGGTGACCGGCCCGACCCCGCCGCGCCCACGGGGGGCCGAGACGGAGGGGGCCCAGCGGAGAGAGCTCCGCACCGTCCCCTCCTTTCCCTGGGGAGACAGGGCGAATCGTGGTACCCCCGTCTCCTGCCAGTCGTGCGTCCTTAATGCGTTCAGGCAGAGGATTAAGAGAAAATCGAGTCATTTTAATAATCTACCTTCTTTTCCTGGGCCCAGCGTTGGACGCTCACAGGTACAGCTTGTACGCACCGGGCCTGATGGCCCCGGCCTGTAAGTCCGCCCTTGATTTAAGTTTTCTTTGCCCGTCTCTTCCCTTGTTTCATAAATGCTCGACTGCTTCATGTGGCCTGTACGGTAGAAGACTTTTATGTTGAGTGTTTCATAGGTGTTTTATACGCTGGTTTGTGGTTGGATTTTTTTTTTCAGACCCTTGAAACAGGAGCCGCTGATGCTCAGCGGGGCTGCACACACTGCTGCTGCTCCCCGACAAAGGCGGGCAAATAAATTGTTGGACTTGCAGTGAGTCTTTTTCCGTGGAGCATTATTGGTCTTTCTGTCAATATCCAAAGCAATCATGACCGTGGTGGCCATTGTTATGCAGGAATTGGTCTGAGGTGAAGGCGTTTCATCCAGGGTACCAGAGAGTTAAATTACTCTTTGTTTATTCTTCAGGAAACAAAACAAGCACAGGGTGGTAATATGTAAAACAGTTCCTCATAGCAACAGAGGCTGAAGCAAAGTGCTCGTTGTAGGTGCTCTACCATCTCTTTTTCTGGAAGATCTGCATAGTTTTGTAATGCATCCTTTCTCCTCGGTGTCCAAGGGCTGTTCACATGGGGATATTCGCAGGATCAGTTCCTAGATCTTCTAGGTTGCAAGGTTTGCAATATTTATCAGTCACTTTCTTGTCAAAAAGGGTGAGGAGATGAGCGTTGGTTGGGTGTCTATAGGAGGAAGAGTGTGTTTTTAACCTCACTTTGTTGCTGACCTCTTAGAAGAGACGTAGACTGAAAACAAAAGCAGAGGTGGCTTTTGTTGTTTCTGTTCTTTTGGGGCCTGTATTTCTTTTCTTAGAACACTATGCATTGGTGTGAAGCGGAAAAAAAAGCCACAACAAAACTATAAATTGATAGTGGTATATTTTATCTTGCTGACAGTAAAATATTTGTAGAAGTACATTTTCAGGCGTTGTTATTAAATTGGGCCAGAATACCTCTGAACCAAAGTATTCTTTAATTATGTCAAGAAATGAATTGGAGAAGAAGGTAGTTGGGGAAGGGGATGGGGAAACTGTGTCACAGAGAGAACTGCAGGAACAGAATGACAGTTTGGAAGAACCACAAACACGCAGGTGTCCTTCCCAAGGGAAATCTAACCAGAAATCCAATTTTAAGTATGTTTTACTTCTGACTTAGCAGACTTGTTACTGAACTATAAAAATTCTTTCCAAAAAGAACTGGAGGCAGGGAGCTGCGCAGCTATAGCCTAATGAGTTTGACAATCAGTAGTGTGCGAGGCTCTAGAGAATTTGAGAAGGAAAGAATTAATTAAGAATGTGAAGCTAAGTAGACTGAGTCCTATGGGCATTCACTAAAGACAGATCATGCCTGCATCTTTTGTAAGAATAAGTGATTGATTTACTTTCTCTGTAAAAGAAACAGAGTAGTTCGAATCTGCCTAGAACTTGATAACAAATCACATAGCATTACAAAAAAAAAAGTTACTTTTGTTTTAAGGTGGAGATACTGGAGGATTAGTACAAGAGCTGGTACTTGAGGAACAATATGAAGGAGAAAAAGCAGCAATCAATTTTTGTCAGAAGAGGAACTGCTGGTCTGAAAGGTGTTTGCAAGGACTAAATTTGGGTCCATGTAAGTGGCACTGGCATTGTTTGCACACTAAAATCTAACTATGGTGAACAAACTTGAGGGAGCAGTGTTACAAAGGAAGACTGGAGTGTCTGTCATGCAAGAGCTGGATGATATAGGAATGATAGAAATGGCGTGCATTATGAAGTCATGCAATAGGAATGAATAATAACAGTATAGGCTTGGGAATTAACAAGAGGAGAGGTCTGGAAGGGAAAAGGAACCGCATATGATCAAGGATAAGACACAGAAGTGGTGTGAACTGGGAGTGAGAGTTGCACCAAATGTAGTCCTTTAATGTAAGGATATGTTTAATGATATATAAAAATTCTGATCCACCTTTCAGAAAAATGGATTTGGATTCTCTCTGTCACTTCTAGGAATGGATGAGATAGTCCTTGGGAAGTCTGTTTTTGAGGAGGACATAGAAGAGGTTAACAAAGGCTAACAAAATGGATTTTGAGGCTGTATTTATATGAAGATTGTAAGCCATCTCTAGGAATATGGGAACATTCTCCTCTTTTCTTCTCATGCCTCTTCACTACTGGAGGTGGTTGTGTGATGAGCTTAAATGGGGAACTAAAGTGACCAAAATGTAAGCCTTGTTTTGGTGGGTTGTTTTTGAGGTAGTTGGTTCACGGGTTCTTTGTGCTGTCTGAACATCTGCAGAAGACAGCTTACACGGGCACAAGGAGACTAGTATGGTGGTGGAAAAGAATTATCTCTTGAAAGTGGCAGTCTGGGACTTACCTTCTTGGTTGTCATGTTTGGTAGTGTCATTTGAAGTATTTATTGAATCCCAGAATGATATGGAGTTGAAAGGGACCTTTGGAGATCACCTAGTAGTCCAACCTCCCTGCCAAAGCAGGTTCACCCAGAGCAGGTTGCGCAGGAACATGTCCAGGCAGGGTTTGAATGTCTCCAGAGATGGAGACTCCACCACCTCTCTGGGAAGCCTCCCTCACAGGAAAGAAGTTCCTCCTCATGTTTAGATGGAAATTCCTATGTTCCAGTTTGTGCTTGACTGGCCCCATCCTCTTGACATTCATCCTTTATGTATTTATAGGTGTTGATCAAATCCCCCCTCAGCCTTCTCTTTTCCAGACTATAAAGACCCAAGTCCCTCAGCCTTTCCTTGAAAGAGATTTTCTAGTACCTTTATAATTTTTGTAGCCATATGTTACAACCACTGCATTACAAACAATTGTAGTTAAGGAGGCTGTTGGAAAGAAAAGTAAGGAGGAAGAAACAACCATTTAATCTAAAAGCCAATGCTGGCACCAGAACAAGTGGATCTGAGCTGTCTGCAGGCAGTCTGTAGATTGCATATGAGAAACTACTAATTGCAGAAAATAGAAATTCCAAAGCAGCTTTTGAATGGCAGTAATTCAGAATCGATTTGGGGAGCTTATGAATGAGGCATCATACAGCTAGCCTGCCTGTCATAACAGGGATTTGCCTGAGAAGACTCCATTTGGGTTCCGTTTCCATCTCTTGGTTGGTTGGGGTTTTTTTCCCAAATAGTCTTACTAGGAAGTACACACAGATTTAGATATTTTGATTAATTTTTTGATGCAAGGTGTTTTCATTAGCTGACTTTCCCTCCAAAGCTGCTCCATGGAAGGGGACAGAAATATGTGGGGTAAAGCTGGTATGTAACTTGAAACTGATCTCTGATTGCAACTGGATTCTCTGCCTGGGATTGCTGTTGGTAAGAGACGTAATTGGATTTTTACATGTTCTTAGACAAGTGTTGTCATCAGGTCTGAAGTGTACAGCTCTTCCTGTTGATTAACTTACAGTATAAGAAGTGTTTAATATATAGAGAGCAAAGAACTTTATGGGCAGCTTGGAAATGTGTAGGAACGTCTTTTCCTTGCATAGACTTTAAAACCAATCCATATGCATTTGTTCATGAAAGAGAAGAACCACCAAAAGAATCTGTGTGCATTTTGACTGGCAACATGAGCGCAATAGTTGTTCCATGTGCTTCTTCCAAGGATCCACTGTTGGAGCATGAGTCTTCTCACTGGGTGAAGTAAGACAATGTAAGAGACAAAGTGAAGGTTTACTCTACTTGGGTTGTTTAGTCTGAGGATGCAGTTTCCCATGCAATTGTTTAAAAGCTTGGAGTTGCCACTCTTTGTTAGGGAAGTTTTGTGCTGTGTGAAAGCAGCACGTTGCATTTGCCAACTAAAAATCCTGAGCACATTGGGAAGGAGTTTTCTGTAGCAAATATGGATTAAGCTCTTGGAGAAGCTGCAGGCTTTTGTTTGCTTACATGAGTAGATTGCCAGCCTGCTTCTTCAGGCCTCTTCGTTACTGACTTGGACTGCAATACCAATGAGATGTTCCAAAAGTACTGGTTGCTGTATCTCTTTGCCAAGGAGAAGAGGTAGTTAACAGCAGAGCACTTAGAGAACAGGAGGAGAAGCTTGGCTGGGAACTAGGTCCAGCTAGTATATGACATCTCGACAGGCCTGTTAGAGAAGGGAACAGCAATTGGTGCAAAGCAGACAGCATGATGGGTTTCTCTGCTGATTTCTTATGGGAACTGTCCTCAGTGTGTAATTAAATAGCGAGCATCCTGAAACAGGCAGAGCATGTGGGAAGTGTCCATTCGATCATGATTTTCATTCCTCTGAAATGAAATGACAAACATCTAATTAGTATTCCCCCAAAATTGTTTTTTTTTTTTTATACCTGTTTGCTATGGATAAGAGGAGTGGCCTAAGGAGGAAAGAACAGTAGACGTAGCCCATTGTCATATGCAGTGGCTCGTGCTCTTGTCCATTAATGCAAAGCACACAGTTTTGATGTGGTAGGAGTTTCTGCATGCTTCTCAGGTTCTACAGGACTTTTAATCAACTCTTTTGAGAACTGCCTACATTTCCAGGTCTGCTGTGCCCTCAATGGTAGCACTTGTTTCCCAGAGGGAAATGCTGAAGTCACTCTCTTTGGAAGGTTCCATGGGCAGGCTTTTGGAAGGCATCTTTCCCTTCTTCCATTAAGGGGAACAATTTTAGCCTGTCTCGGTCTCTGTTTGCTGCCTTTCTTCTAAGACTCTGCCTTACTGGAGAATTACTTCTTCCTTTTCTTGATTTCCGCCAACCCAGTAGTTGCTGTGATTCTTGTATGTGGTTAAGAGTATCAAGCACATCCAAGTGAAGCATATGCTTTGTTGTCTTTAAAGTTCTTATGTCTCTGTTTTGGGGGAGCACTGTAGGCAGGTATTACACAGTAGGTAATCTTCCCTCACAGTTAATAAGATCTTGTTAAAGGAACAACAGAAGCAAAAAAAAATACCTGGAGGAGAAACTGGGCTGGAATCGAGCTTTGTTCCTGGCTGTGTTGGTGATAACCTGTAAACATCAGCACAATTCCTTTGGTTTTGTTCCTTGCTTGTAGTAATATTATTTAAGCACTTTAAAGGATGATTATGAGCGTAAAATCTTTCGAAGTTAATCATAGCATGCATCGAGTATGAGAGATTAGTCTGTTGTCTAAGATAGATGGATTTGCTTATATTCAACAGGTTGAAACTTTGAAAGAAGCTTTTAGCTTTCATTAGAAAGGCTACTCAAATTAGTATGGAATCCTAATTGCTTTAAATGCACAATGCATTGCTGAGTGCACAGGTAATTGCTATCTTGCACTTCAGTTAACGCTGCAGATTCTGATCTTGTGTGTAGAATTCATGATGGATTCCACTCTCTGCATGTCTATGTAAATCCACTTATTTAGTATTTTGTGTTCATTATGCTAGAAAAACTCCCAGTTATGGTGGATTTCTGTTTGTTTTGTTTCTTTGTTTAGTTTTTTCAAGCTTTAAAAAGTGTTGTGCTTTGATAATCTCATAGTTGCTTCCTTGAAGTCCCAGACAGGAAGCAAAAATATTTATTTGAAGAATTTCATACTGGATATTTTCTCCCTAGTTGCCCTGATGTGGGAATTGAACGAAGGTTCCTAAATACCTGTTTGCAGTTACATCACACTTTCCATAGTCATCATCGTTAACCTTCACATTATGATCTGTCAGTTCCTTGTATGTGTTGTAACATCCAAGTTTATTTAAACGTTCTGTACCAGATATCTTGACCTTTCTCTTGAATAAACAAATGACTGAATGGTAAATTAGTAGAATAGGTATTTCTCTGCCTCTGTCACATCTACCTATTTCAGAAGCTTTGAAATAGTAACTTGGGTTCTCAATGCTTGTGTAAATGTCACAGCATAATTTACATATATATTTATATAATAGAGAGAGGCTCAAAGCTGTAAAACCACTGAACAGAGGTCACTGAAGTTGGAGTGAATTGGAACGTGCAAGTCTCGACAATGTGTTCCCTGTCCTAACACTGCCTTATTTTATATGTGTCTAGTTCTGGTAATCCATCCCATAGCTTGTATGTGGTGCTGACTTACCACATGTAGGCAGACATGCTATGTCTGAAAGTGCTCTCAGAAAGCTGTGGGTCCAAGATGTGAAAGCAAGTTCCTCACCTGCTCTGACATGCCGGGGCGCTAGGGTACGGGGCTGTCTGCTTCGTTGGGATTACCTGGAGCAGAGTGTGTTCTTCGCTTCATAATGTTACTGCCTTTGTGTAGCTTCTCAGCCTCATGTTGGTAGTGAGCTGGATTCGTCCGCTCAGGAGTAAATCTAATATTGAAACTTGTAAGGAAGGAGCGTGTTCAATAACAGCTCTTCTGCACCATCAGTCGTGCTGTGGTAAAGAACCTGAGTGTTCACTGGCTTGTTAGACAAGGTGCTTGCTTGGACTGCTTCAGTTCAGCAGCATGTGCTGTATGAATTACACACAGCAGCAGTTTGCAAATGGACGAGGAGATGTGCTTTAAGGCATGCCTACAATCCCAGTCCTCCATTTTCCCAAGAAAAGGAGGATCCACTGTACTGTTTCACGGAATCATGGGATTGTCGGAGTTGGAAGGGACCTCTAGAGCTCATCCAGTTCCACTCCCCTGCTAAAGCAGGGTTGCCCAGAGCACATCACTCAGGACTGTATCCAGGTGGGGCTTGAAGGTCTCCAGAGAAGGGGACTCCACACTCTCCCTGGGCAGCCTCTGACAGGACTCTGACACCCTCACCCCAAAGACATTCTTTCTCGTAGGTGAAGGGACCTTCCCGTGTTCCAACTTGTGCCCGTTGCCCCTCTTCCTGTCACTGGGAACCACTGAGAAGAGTCTGGTTCCATCCTCCTTCAACCCACCCTTCAGATCCTTGTGAGCATGAAGATGGTCTCCCCTCAGCCTTCTCTTCTCCAGGCTAAAGAGGCCCAGCTCTCTCTGCCATTTGACAGCTCCCTGACAGCCTCCATGGGGTTCCCAGTGGGTTGTGTGCGTGATGAGGTCTGGGTGGTGGCCTGGGGCAGAGGAAATGTCACCGGTCCCTGTGGCTGGCTGTGCTCATTCAGAGTCAAAGGGTGCAGCAGGTTGTATGGGTGGAAAATTAGCTGCTGCTGACTCCGGTCTATCCCAGTTGCTGTGCTGGGCAGATGGCAGTTAGGAGTAGAGCCCTCTCTTCTCTCATTAAGGAGGCTGCCCTCTTTGGTACCTTGTGTCTTTTGAAGAGTTCATGCAGTGCAAGTTCTAACTTAATTTTTGCAAGACCACAAAGGCTTTTCTTGAAGGCACAGAGTTCCTTGGCAAGGATAGCAGTAGTATTATGTTCCTTTTCTGGGAGGAGTGTGAGGGTTTGGTTTGCTGCTCTTCGCTTTCTTTGAGGAGACTGATAGGAGGAAAAGTTCCAAAACATGGGATTCCTGTCTGACTTGAACCACGTGACTATAGAAAGGAAATGTTAAGTATTGAAAGGAGTGTCTAAAATGCATACTGGCATGACCTTGAAAACAAATAAAAAGCTTTCAGAGTTTCAGGTTATTTTATCTTTTAAGGGCCTAAGAGCCAAAACTGTACTAACATCGTCAGAGCTTTGAAAGCAAACTTGAGTTATTTTGAAGCAAACTTGGTTATATTGTGTATCTGTAGCAATATAAATGCTGTCTTAGGACTTGTGTAGGTGGGTGCTCTATAGCTTCAGTGATACAGGAACTTGAGGAAGTTCCAGTTTCAGGAACTGGAAGGATAGGAACAACTACCTCTGTAATATGTGCATTTCCTTTGCGTTTTGTGCGTATGTACTGGATTCTTAAATGTATTTACATAAATATGTTTCATACATATTTATTCTATGTGTTTGTATAAATACACATCTGTGTTATACATAGTGATTACACATCTATGACATATTTAAAAATCTGTTGTTAATGGTTACCATATTACTATATAGGCATTATTGTTAAAGGGGTGGGCTCTTCAGCTTGGAGATCCTGATCTGTTGGTTCTGTCATACAAGGGTGAAAGTTTGACGTTTAGATCTGATTAAATTGTGATTTACATAGTAAATTGTTCTGAGTGTGCTGAAAGACTAACAATGTTCTTAAAGTTTCATCTGGCTGCATGCTGCAGTTGTTAATGGTGATTCAGATCAAATCATTTGTGGGCTGGTTTTCCTTGGATCTGGCTATGCTAGCACTCATACATCAAGAAAAAGTCGTTCAAAATCCCTGCTTCAAAAACAAATACTTGAAGGGAGAGATCAAGGTGTCATTTAGGTGTCATTTTAATCTGTTGGGGTTTTGTGGTCACAGCTAGCTTGGCTTTGTACTCAATATTCAACATCCTTCTGCTTTTTCTGTTCTTGTTTGCTTAAATGAGAGAGGAAGAATTGGTATCCTTGAAATGAAATGTGTTGAAATTTATTAATGAATGGGAAATTTTTTCTAAATAGGAATGAAATGAGTGGGTTTTGCTGATCTCCTTTTCATGTGATTCTCCAGTGTGCTGTTGATGCATTGATGCAGCACAAACAATAGGAGAGATCATCAAAGCAATTGTTCAGGGAATGCAATGGGTTTGCTACTTTAAATGAGATCCTTACTGAAGGCATACTTGTTTTTACCATAACAGTCATTCTAAATATTTCATACTTTTTTTTTAGGGACTTGAGATTAAATCCTCTCTGCATTGAATCTATGGAAAAACATGTTTGGGTTTAGAGTTTTTTTAATTTCTAGTCTGAATAGAAATCTTCCAAAATACCCGTGTTAAAGAGGAGAGCTGCTGTTGTGACTGTGCCGAGTAAGAGGAGTTAACTTGGAAGTGGAGTAGCTCAAAGGTGTGAGGGTAGATAGAGTGGGGAGGGTGGGGTGTTTATACTGACTTGCTAGCACGCTTTAAATTATCACTGGTTAGTGTTCACTGAGGATCTTAACACTTGCTGTGATTGCTAACACTTGGCACTTATCACAGATAAGGCAAACAACCTTATCCGAGTTCACAAAAAAATGAATGCTAACTACCCATTTAATATTTGAGTGTAATAGTTCAGCTGGACATGCACATATGTTTTGGAAATTCCTCTTTCATCAATGTCCTTTATAACCTCTCTGACTGTGTACTTCTAATGTAGTGGAAGACAATATCAATGCATTTTTTAAAGACAAACTGTAATTTAGTTAGTTCCTGAATGGGAACTAACTTCCCATTCCTTGCCTTCACTCATTTTTTTTCTTATTGTCAGTTAACAATTGTCGAGTAAATTTATTCTGGCTAGGAAGTTCCTTTAAAGACAAGGAACCAAAACAGATTGCTTGGGACTTTTTCTTCGTTCCACAAACAAGGTAGGACCATACCAGTAGACTGGTACAGGACTCAATACAAACTGCATGTAAAAGGTTAGTTAACACGGCAGAACTGCAGAAAAATAAAAACGTTAGTTCTAGAAATGTAGTTGTACTTCATTTTAGGGAGTTTTCTTAAGTTTTATTTTAACTTGGTAATCCACAGGAGTTGAAATACTTTGTGTAGTGAAGAACACAGTTATTAATTTCTCTGCTAAATCACAAAAAAACCCCTGCTATACTGATTTTTAGTTCCGAAATCCCTCAAGAGCTATCCACTTACAGAACAAGACAATCTGAGCAGGCATTGCTGTCAAAGCCCTTTGACAGGCATAATCAATATTTCCAGGTCTAATGAAGATCCCTGACATTTGGAAGAGAAAGAAATGAGTGGAGATTCATGTTTTGTGTAGTTTATTCTGAAGTCTCTGAGAAGTTCAACTTTGAACTTGAATGTCAAGTTTTCAATTTTTAGTGATGTATTCTTGGTTTTTTGTCAGAGTTAGGTTGATGGTTGGACTAGATGATCTCAAAGGCCCCTTCTAACCTAAACGATTCTATGGTTCATTTTGTTGAGGAGTCTAAAATTCACTTGAGCAGACAAAATACTGTAAAATCTGTTCCAGCAGATAGCTCTGAAAGCTTGCATGTATTTCTTTGTTCCTGTTGACTACTGAGTTTTATTAAAAGACTCTGTTTCTTGTATTTGCAAACATTTTTTTATAATGCATATATGTGTTAATGTCAAACAAGGAAATTAAAGTGTGTGTTTATGCATCCACAGGCAGATAAGTACGGTTTTACATAAAAATCCATGTATTTAAACAAAAAATGAGTTCCCATCTTCATTCTGTGAAGAGGGAGAAAAATATCTGTGAGACAGTCCCTCCTGTAGTCCCATCCTCCTCCTGGTTGGTCTTGGGTTTGAAGTGGAAGATGAGAAAAAAAACCAATTATTTTTTTTTTAGGCTACCTTAACCAGGACCGCTGTACGGTATAGTTTGAACACACAGGCTGAGAGAAGAATTTTACTGAGGCTGCAATTGTTGAAATGCTCAGAAATGATAGAACTGAGATTATCTCTATTCTGTTATTATCACTTATTATCACTTATTATCAGTTTTGTACATGTGCAGTGCTCAGTTTCAAGATTTTCAAGAACTGTGGGGTTTTAGAGCCTACTCAATATTCTTACACTACTTTGGTTTTGAAATAATGTTATTTTCTGTGCAAAGGATTCTGAACTGCAACTGTTGCAAGTCTGCGAATTGAGCTGTAGAAATCGAGCAGGATGTCTATAAAATAAAGAATGGTTAGTGTGAGGTTCATCTGCATTAATTCAGTTGTCTGCAAGCTAGACTTATAAGTGCCAGCTAGTGCTCTTCAGCGGCAATGGAAAGAAACAGATTGGTTGAATCACCCCCTGCAGGTGTCTGTTTTCTGTGACTATGCAGAATGCTTAGGAAAACTGGCTCAGAGATCTTACTTTTTGAGATGTAGTCAGCTGACATGAATCCCACCTGCAGTGACTTCTTGTGAAAAAGTTTTGACTTAACTCTGAAATGAAATCACTGGGAACTTTTAAGCTGGAGGGGGGTTGAGAGGAAGTTCTGCAAGGCATTGCATGCTGTCCTTGCTGTTGGATTGTCCTTTTCTTTTTCCTGCTTTGCCATTACTCCCACCCTTTCAGCCTCTGCAGTATGAGGCAGTACTTCTACAAGCAGCAATCTATTAAACTACGCAAATGCTATTCCTCCCTGGAAACCAGAGTAATTCCTCCATGGATCCTCTTGGGGAGGAATAAGTCAGACCTACCATAAAGTATGTATATAAGTAGATGATTTAAGGCCACTTAAGCAATCTCAATTCTGCTTTATCTAAGTTACTGTGATCTTTTCTCACTTACATACTCCCATGCATACAGAAATCTTCATATTAGATCACATATTTTGGAAAGAGGCAGGCTAATATAAAACAAGATTATCATTGGTGTCTCAAATGCCTGTTCAGTTTGTTGAATGTGGAACAGTCGGAGTCTGCAGAAATCACTGTTTCTGGGAGTATCCAATTGCAGCTGAGGTGTTGATAGCATATTGTGAGCTAGAACAAAGTAGTTCTTCAGCAAATTTCACACTGTCAAAACATCACAGGACCCAGATCTCTCAGCTTTATTCTGGACTTGAAAAAGCAGCATTCCATAGTGAATGCCTGTTTTTCTTATAGCTTGGATTGCCCTACCCTTCTTTCCTTCAAATATGTCTTCTAATTTTGATTGAAATGCAACATGCAAATGTAATTCTGTGCATGCTTGAAAGTAGTGATGTCTTAGATCCTTATTTACAATATTTCCCTGTCAGGAACGATGCTTTGAAGGTATTCACTGAAATCTAAGGGATGCAGGGCTTCCTCTGTATTCGATGGAAGGAAGCTCCTGCAGAGGGTGAATAGAACCCCTCTGTACTGGCCAAGCAGTGATCAAATACTGAGTTCAGGGCGTAAGTGTAGGTGCTTCTTGACAGAATCTAGGTTTCAAAACCTAGGAACCGCGCTTTATTTATTGCTAAGGTTACACCTCCTGCAAGAATCCAGTAATAATTCTGTAAACAGTATTTTAAGCTAGCCAGTTTGAATCTGGACGACATGAAATGGTATGGTACGATCCTCTTCTGTGTTGTAGATATTTACATGAAGGTTCTGACACTTTAATTTTTTTATAATCTGTGATTATAAATTCTTGGAATTTAAGTGTGTACTAAATGTCAGGCAGTTTCTCTGCTACTTGTGTGGATGCTAATTCCAGTATTTGTCTCTCCTTTGGACGTCAGGTGCTCTTCTGTTTTGCCTGATGGCATGTTTTGTTTAAAGGGCTCTGTGGATTCTTCATAACTAACTGCTTCCATTGCCAGAATTAATCATCTTTCTATCACGTGTCTCTCCGCCTCCCTGCTTAGTTATTCTTTGTGAGTTACTTACCTTTAGTGCAGGACTTTGGTCATTTGACAGACCTTCACAATTTCTTTTTTGTGGATATTTTCAAGATCTCTTTTATAATGCAAGGAATAACAACATTTGAAATTAATGCAGCAAGTAGCATGGTTGACTTCTTGTGTTTTCTTGTCCTTGGTGGTTTTTTCCCAAGAAAAGCATGACACTGTGTTAAGGGGAAGAATTTAACTTTTCTTGATTTATTTTCCATTTCTTCTTCAGTATTCTCCTCTGTTACAGTGGTTTTATTTTATTATCTGTCAAACATTATGATTTTCTTTGTGCTTGCCTTGGCATGCTTTTTTATTTTCCATGTATACTCATACATGGGAAATTTCCATGTTTACATCTTACAGCTCACTAGTTTAAAGCTATACGTCCTCCAGGAGAAGTTGCAGTACCTTTGAAGAGTTTCTTTACTGATAAATTTGTGGTTAGGTTTTGCTCGGTAATTTAAGAAGTGCCCGTTGGAAAAAGAGTTGATGAAAGGGGCTGGAAATCCCGAGGGGTCTCCATAGGAAAAAAATATGAAAAGGTAGTGCTGTGAAGATGTTGATTATGAGGATCTGTGGTGGATAGGTAGTGCGGTTATGAGGAATAGAAAGGTGGTCCCTATTACAGGGAAAAAGAGGTAAATGGTGGGCAAACGAAAGGTGACATTGAAAGGCAGGATTTCTTGGGGAAAGGAGAAGGATGTACCTTAGGCCAGTGTGTAGCACTCATTGCAGTCAAGGGCAGAAAAATATTTAAAAGCTGTATTTTGCTGTTAGTATGGTTTCTGAGGTTATTCAACAGCCAGCAGGGTACAATAGAGGCATGTATGTGTTAGTGTTACCTAGTCATGAGCACTTTGAGGGGCTGAAAAGCCAGATCTGATTTCAGGGTGTATGTGCCCCATCGATGCTGCACCTGCGTGTGTGGCTGGCCGTGTGCATGCAGAGGAGAAGGTTTTCAGCTGCTGGGTGATGCATTCTGCATGAACATCTGCTTCATATTTCTCTTGAGGAAAAGGTACTCGGCTGGATAGAAGCGATGTGGAAGAAGCCAAATCTGCCCAGGGCCTTTTGGTTAGACCACACGTGAGTCAGCCCTGGGTGCTTTGGAGGAAAAGACAAGGAATGCCAGTAGGAAGAAAAGCTTTCTTTCATATCATTGCTAAAGAAAAGATGCTAGACTGAGCCACAGAGGCTTGCTTTTTTGGTAATAGTAATGAATTCTCTCTTTGCCTCCTCTCTGGTTTTGTTTGTTTGTTTGTTTAGGTTGAATTTTCCTATCCTCCCCTAAAGCATGGAGAAGGACATGACAGCCAGAGTTTACCAGAGGAATGGAAATACTTGCCATTTCTCGCCTTACCAGACGGCGCTCACAACTATCAGGAAGGTAAGAAACAAGAGAAAGTTCTATGTACTGCTTTTACTGACACCAAAAGAAAGATCCTGATACCTGAACGGTTGATCAACAATTCTTTTCACTGAGTTTCTGTTCTTTTTGTTTTAAGTTGCAAAATACGTTGGCAATGATATGTTGCTTTCAGAGTTCAAAGTGAAAGTAGATCATAGAGGTGTACCTCTTACATCAAGAAATCAGATGTCAATAAGGGGTTACAGATTGCTTGTGAGTAGTCCTAATGCAAAACAAGGCTGATGGCTTTCTCAGAAGTTCTTTGAAGGGCGAATAAACTCTTGAGTAAAACCTCATGTAGCTTTGAGGTAAGAGAAGAATGAAGTTCTAAAACTCTGTTTTTATAGTGGACGTAGTCATTGTGATTTTCTTTTTTTATCCTCCACTAATTTAGAGATTCTAAGAATGACCTAAAAGTCATTCTGTGTCTCTGTAGAATGACATCTTGAAAACCAGCAAATGTAAAGGACAGGAACAGGAACTTTAGTGTATTTATCGGAAGAATGAAGATAATATGATTCCTTTGCCACACAGTGACCAGCAAGTTCACTGCAGTTATTTTGTGTGTGTGTGTGTGTGTGTGTGCGCGTGCGTAATATTGCATTTATTTCTTAGTTTATTTGTCAGCAGTTCGGTTCATCACCATGACATTTTTATGTATATTTAGTTGTTTGATCTTTTTTCTGAGCAGCAGTGAACAATTCACTTAAAACAGCAAAATCACAGAAACTCTTTAATACTGCTTTTAATAAGATACGTCTTTAGCTTGATGTTAAAGTTAACTGATTCTCCAGCTTCCAGAGACCTCATTTAGAAGCAAAGGAAGTCATATTAAAATAATCCCCTTAGCCACCAGCAATAACAGTTTCTCTGACTCTGCTCTGGATCGTGATTTTTGTTCTGTCTCGATGTTGTTAAACACGAAGTGAGCAGTAGCCATGAAAATCTTGTGCAGCTGCACTTACCTCTTCCCTTCTGGCTCAGTACCACTCCAGTTAATGCTTTACTTTGAGCATATTCATTGCTGCATTGAAAGATTATCAATGTGAATTTTTTTGTAAGAAAAAGGAGGGGGAAAAAAAAAAAAGGAAGACTTGGTAACAAAACTGATGTGTGTCCTTGGGGTTTGTAGGCAAGAATACACATGAACCTGAAACAGGCACATATGTTTAAGATAATAGCTATGTTACGCTTAACTGTAACTTTATTAAATACCTTTTTTGAGTTTTAAACTAATTCCCACTGATAATTGCATTTTTGCAAAGAGCATAACTTGATACAGGAAACAGTCTTAAAGGCTTTCTAAAACCCCAGGGGATCTCCATAATTCAGCTTGTTCAAGGGAATAAACTTTGTTATGAACAGTCTGTCTCTCAGTCGGACTTCATGCATGTGAGATTGTCTCTTCTGTTCATTTTGTTACTGTAAAAAAAAGTAACAAAATAAAGCAATCATAAAATTAATAATCAGTATATGTCTGTGTATATATGTCAAACCATAAAAGCATTCTCTTGTCACATTTTTCTTTCATGACACACTTGCACAGACACAGTAATTATTTTGTCTGAGACTAAGATTTACAAATCTTTTGGTTTTTTTTCAGTGTAGTGCTGCTGCATTGATACTTACCTTGGCAGTGGTAGCAGCTGCTGCAGTCTTTCAACTCTGTCCTCCTTGATAATATTTTTCCCCCTATCTTCATTGCACCTACCATCTTAATGCCATCGCACTCCAACTGTACACCTTGCCTCATAGTGTCTTACCTTCATGCTTCTGTACGTGATTCAGGAAGCAGTACGCCTCTAGGTTTCAGTGGTGCTTCTCTGCTGCAAACACCTGCTTCTGAGAACCTGTCAAAGGCTCATGGGAGCTTGGTTGGGCTAAACTTGAGGTTGTTTTCAGAATATCCATATTAGCACGGCTGGAGCTTCTTCTACAATGCATCTTTCAACTTGGAAACTAATTTGGGTGCAGGCATAGTTTTATAGACAGCTTTTTCTTTATTAATTTTTTTTAAAGTGTCAGAAAATCTGTGCCAGTATTTTCAGCAGTAAACCTTTTATAAATAAATGATGCTGAAAATAAAAATACTGAACTCCTGAATTCTTGTTAGTGACTTAAGAAAACAGTCTTGTCTTTTTTTTTTCCCACAGATACCGTGTTTTTCCATTTGCCACCAAGAAGTGGGGATCGAACCACAGTGTATGGCGTCTCTTGCTATAGGCAGATTGAAGCGAAGGTAACTTTCCAGGTTGTGAGTTATATTAATGAAATAATAGGCATGATGCATTAATGACTCCAAAGTTCAGTGGCCTGCATTGCACCAGCAGCCAGACTGCATGATCCACTTATATTGGAAGTCTGTGAACAGTAGGTTCCTCGACACAAGTCTATGCAGTAGATATCAACAGAACCTGAGAATTATTTCTTTTCCTTATGTCAGCAGGCATATCGTGATCTTCTGAAATGTTTAAGGCAATTTATTTTGGTTCTTGAGACTTAATGCAGGTATCAGCACCAGGTAGCACAGTGAACCTGACAGTATGTCAGGCAGCCAACTTGTGATTCCAGGGAGTAGGCCTCTTGGGTGGAAAAAGTTGAAATTTCGCCAGTCTGTGGCCATGAAGAATTTTAGAGTATTTCTGAGGATCTGACCATGCAAGTGTAGGGATGTTTCTCTTGACCTACCTCCTTCACCAAAAGCACACTTGCAGAGTAGTCCAGAATCTCCCTCTCGGTAGCTGTTTACCGATACTCAACTTCTAGCAGTAAAGCTGGAAATTTGATGAGACCTGTGGGGTGCACCTGATCACACTGAGGAAGTGATGTACTTACCTATCAGGATCTGCTAGTAGTAGTTAGTACTCTTCAAAAGTAGTAACAGTGGTATGATCAGTGGTAGAATCGAGAAGTTATTACCAATTTCTTTTAAAACTACTCCCTTTTTCAGTGAGATGCCAAGAATCTGGAATGCCTTGTGGGTTTGAGTTTTAAATGAGTCTCGTATTCAGAAGATGTAAGCTATGTATCCTGTTCTAGTGTTAGTCATACCTTGATTATATTTCAAGTTCCTGTTTATGCTACAGGAGAAATTTTACACATCCAGATTTTCATTCCATTTCTTTTGAAGTAAATCCATATTGATTTAATTCACTCCTTATCTTTGCAGCCAGCCATCACTGTATTCAGTGATTTAGAACCTTGCTGTATTTAACTATGCAATAATTTGGCTTTATTGTGCTCTTGATTCCAGTTTAATGAATCACTTGGCTGTATTTCTGCCCCCACCTCTTCTAGGTCTGCTCTTGAGTGCTAGGACCATTTGAGCTGGCTGGTAATGGAGTTGATTCTGCAGACTCCTTTTTCTTAGGAGTGGCTCAAAGAAGACCCTCAAGTGTGAAGCAAACAATTTCTAGGCAAAGGCTTTTTAACATGGTCCATTTTCACACACAATCTTGGAAAAGGAGGAGTGATGTGTTCTGGCTTCTCTTCTGTTACGTTGGCATGAGTTAAAATGCCCTTGCCTTTTCCAGGACTATTGCCTTTTTCTTGTGCTAGTGTCTTTTAAACAGTCCTCTGCTTATGGTCACAGCTGTGTTTAGATCTTTGCTGTGCACAGCGAGATGAGAGCACAACTCTGACATACCAGTATTACAACCTTTTTTCCTAGGTACGGGCGTACTGTTACATGGTTTGGATATTCTGTCATTGATTGAAGGCAGTCAGTTTCAGGATTTTGTTTAAACTGGGGAGTGGTATATGGCTGCTAGGCTGGTGGAATAATTCTTTTTGAGATTGTGTGTGGGTAAAAATACTGTTATATTTCTATTTCTTAGGCATTAAAAGTACGGCAAGCAGACATCACCCGAGAAACAGTACAGAAAAGCGTCTGTGTTCTCAGTCAGCTGGTAAGAATATTTCTTTAACTCCCCAAACACTTGGAAGTAACATATTAATATTTTTTTTCCCATATTCTTACTTGGAACTTTTGACTCCAGACATCTCTATTTAAATCATTCAGGGGGCAACAAAATATTGAAATAAAATGGAATCGGAAGGCTATGGCATTTGAGTGAACGGCCTCTCCTTGCAGGAGTAATTGTAATAGTGTCTGCCTGTTGTCAGGGCCCACGGTATCTGTTTGCACTTTTGATTATCCTTAAGTGCTACTAACTTTATTTATATAGTAGGATTGAGGGGGTTGGCCATTATAATAATTGGAGAGAGTGCTATTGACAACAATGAAGAGATTTTAAGATTATCACACATAGAGCATACTCTTGCTTTGAAAGAATATCTTTTATTTCTACCTGTTCAGCAAAAGCTACTGGTTGCCAGGCAGGGAATAGAAATTCTTTTGGTGTTTAAAGCTGAAGAATAACTATTACTGGAGCTGCATGAGCAGTGTTAAGAGCAGAAAAGTACCTTTCCAGAAATATGTTCAGTAATGGTATGGAAAGAAAATAGAATTACCATTTCAAATGAGCCTGGGAGTAAGCAACCAAGGAGTGCCCTTCCATGAACTCTGTGTGTCCATATTGTAATATGGGAATGGAAGAGTGACTGAGTAAGCTGACTTCACTTGCTTTTATGTTTATTTTTCTTCCAAGCCTTTGTACGGGTTACTTCAGGCAAAGCTGCAGCTCATTACCCATGCATATTTTGAAGAAAAAGACTTCTCGCAAATTTCAATTCTAAAGGTAACTTTTAAGTTATAGCCATGCAGGACAAAGCTTTCAGTGTATGGCCACAGACTTTAGTGGTTTTAATTAGTTGTCAACTATCTCATTTGCGTAGGTCATACAGTTACTCAGCTCTTGGAATAACTTAACATAGACTCAATGAACTACCCTAATCTGACAGAGGGTCAACTTTCACATTTGTAGAGAAATACAAGAATAAAAGTGACTGTCAGCCCTTATCTCTGCTGACTCCATTAGTGAAATTTTACTTTTTTCTTTTCTTAGGAGTAAGCCATTGAAATGTTTGAATAAGTGAATTTTATTTATTTAGGATTCTGTGTGACCGTGTGGCACTAATGGCGTCTGGGGTTTTCTGACTTTGTTTGAACTTTTGCAGGAACTTTATGATCATATGAATAGTTCCTTGGGCAGTACTTTGCTAGAAGGGTCACAAGTTTATCTTGGTAAGTGACTTTTTTTGTACAAGGAGCAGAGATAATGTTACACGAATCAACACATTCTCTTTGTGAGTGTATGTGCATTAGCAGGTTAAACACCAGAGGTCTGTGGACCTGCCCGGTATTGTTATACATTTCTTTTATTAATGGATTTAAATAAATGTAAAATAAATGTAGTGTTTCCTTTCGTAATGGGAGTTAGTTGCTTGGTTGCTTCTGGGAAACAGTACCTTCTTAATTTTTAAATAGAACTATTCCGGGGGGGGAGGAGGGCAGCTCTCATCTAGCTATTATTTGGGATATCTCCCATTTGATTTTGACTCTTCCCTGTGCTTTCTGAATGCACAGTGTAGTATTTACTTCAGTGTTCCCATAATGCAGTGTGGCAGCCACCAGGGGTAACTACCAGCGTGACTATTTGTGTTATTACAGTCTGCGTTGTAGATGTAACTCTTGCTCCTGCTCAAAATAAAGAATTTGATGTGAGTTCTGCTATTGAAATAACCAGGTTCATGTAGAATGTGTAATAGGTGTCCCCCTCTCCCTGAAAATAGTGACAAGAAGTAAGTTAGTATCTGTACCAGCTATTACCCTGCAATAATAGCTCTCTTTTTTGTATCTCAGGCCTGTCTCCTCGGGATCTGGTTCTTCACTTTAGACACAAGGTAGGTGTTCTTTGCTGGATATATAAAGGAAAGCACTTGTTTTGTGGAGCAAAATGTGAGCAGTTGAAAAATAAACATGTCTAGGCATACCTGACCTAGGAGTAAAAATACTGTTCCCTAAATGTTTCTGATTACAGCCTCCTGATTCCCCATCCCCTTCTGCCTAAATAATTTCAGTGAAATTAAGTTCCAAACTGAGTAGTTTTGTCCTTCTGCTGGATTCCCTGGAGATTTCTAGGTTTGCCTGACATTTCTCTAATCCAGTCTGAAAGTGCAAGTGGTATCTCAGTTGTGGTCTTCCTTTTTTTTTTCCTGGTTCTTCTCGGATGAAAAGGTGATAGAAGAATACGGCTAAAGTCACAACTTGGAGCATTTTTCCCAGTATCTTGTAAATTTGGCAGCTTCTGCCCCCTTGGAACCTGAGGGGACTTGTATCTCTCCTCCTTTTTCCTTAATGAGTATTGACATTGAGCATGCATCCTATAGCTAAGGTACAAACAGCATTTAGAATCTTTTATTAACGGAGAGGCACTAAGGAAACAGATTTGAGAATCTGTATTTCATGGTGTATTTGCAAGTGCTCAGTAGATTTTTGAGGCAGAATTCCTTCTCGTTTAACTTAAGATGTCTACCAGTCATGCCCCAGAAGCGTCTGTGGTTTTCTTTGAGTCTGGACAGCCACTTCTGATCTAGATGCCTCATCTGTAGATACCTAAAATAGTGAGGTGAATGCTATTCTTGGTATTTTGCTGAACTATTTTGTATTTCTGTGGAGGAGCTCTTTTATGTTTATGCAGTTTACTGTTTTTTAAAATTCTGGAATTACACAACACGTTCTTTCAGATAAGCTTCATGTGATTCAAATGACACAATTCTTGTTTGTGAAGGTTTTTCTTTGTGCCTTTCACGTGCTATTGTAAAATAAGCGCTCAGGTGGAGAAAGGGTATCGGAACACTGGTTTTCACTGGTCAGCTGTATTTCATAATTTGACAGCTGTGCAGTGATTAATATGAAATCTTGAATAAGAGATTATGCTTGCACAGTGTTTTTTGTAAATGGCACTGGTTAACACTCACCATGGTTTTGCTTTTTGTGTTTGTTTTTTTTTTCAGGTCTTGATACTTTTTAAATTGATTCTTCTAGAGAAAAAGGTAATGTTTTATAGGCTGAGGCAGGTAATTGAAATAGAAATGCAATTGTTTATTTTTTTCCCCATAAAGTTATGTAGCATTTACTAGTGAAAAACAAATTGAAGTAAAATAAAAGTATCTGGAGTCATATCAACAACTTTGCATCCATGTACAAATTGAGAAATTATGTTAAAAATAACCTGCACAAGTTGATGTATGAATTTGCCTCCACTTCTGTCCACACTCCTCCTCCTTAGTAGTTGTCCCAACCAGTGCAAGTAAAATATGATTAAATGTGAGTGCAGAAACTTAACATAATATATAGGATGGGAAAGGATATACATAATGCAAACAGGTACCGGTGTGAAGGAACCGATAGGAAATACTGGTACCCAAAAGGGAGCACGCAGCTTTCCAGGGATTCAGTAAGTAGAATGTCTGGTTTGGGCTTTAAATTGGCATACCAAAGGAAGCAAGTGCTAGGAGGTGTCCTTCAGACCTGAACTGCATGGACAATGAAAAGAGCTGTTATCTGTTAGGTCGGATTATAAATTGGTAAAAACTGTGGAATTCTAGACTTTGTTTTCTTACTGCCTGACCTGGTTTCAGCTGAGACAGAGATCATTTTCCTAGCAGCAGCTGTGTTTGGGATTTAGTATGAGAATAATGTTGACAACACATACTGGTTTAGTTGTGAAAGACTTTTTTACCTTCCGATAGAAGCTGAGAGGGAGCATGAACAAAACAGGCTGGCCACAGGAATATTCCATCCATGGAGATCATGCTCAGAATAGGAATGGGGGTTGGCTGGGAGGCAGGGATCTGTGATTGCTGTTTGGGACCGGCTGGGCAATCAGTGAGAAATTGTATTGCATCGCATCACTCATTTTGTATATTGTTTTACTGTTGGTTTTTTGTTTGGGTTTTTTTAAATCATAAGTGGAAAAAATATTTTCCAGTTAAGATTTTGTAAATTGTCTCTACTGGTCTGTTTAAAACTTACAATAGCAATTCATCAGGCCAGTTGAGCATTTAGGTATATATAAACAAAATACTCAGCTATAGTTTGTTTCTGAAACTGCTCAAACCACAAGATGTACATGCACAGGAAGAGGGGAGAGAGAGGCTTTCCCAAGCTGTTCCAAGCTGACTCACATATATGAAATTGTTTTGAAGATAACTGGATGCTTATTGAATAAACCTGCAGGTTCCTTTGTTTAGTTTTTTGCTAAGCACAAACAGGAAGACAACACTTGCAATTTCAAAAGGAAGAAGTTTGGTTTGGTTTTCTGGCGTTGCCTGTTTTTTGGCAGATACTGAGGTTCCAGAAAAACTGTGGGAATCTGTATGTTCAAAGACTTTAAATTTAATATGCAAGAAGCCACTAGTAATCCCAGTTTTCCTTGAGGTGAAAAATGTCTGAATGCCACAGACTGATTTCCTTTAATCCTTAGCAATTTAGTGGATGCCTTTCCACAGGCTAAAGATATGTTTTGTAGTTTGGTTTTTGGTTTTTTTTTTTTCACCTCTCAGCTGTTATTAGGCTGGAAGAATACTTCCAGATGGGGATCGTTGGACTTCCTGCTGCCAGGACCACCCAGTTTGCTGATGTGAATGCTGTGGGCCATGTAACAGGGTTGGGATGGGTAAGGAAGTGTGCACCCAGATAGACAGATGGCACAGGAACTTAATGGAACAAATATAGAAAAGTACTCAGCCTGAGTAAGGGGTAGAAAACCCTAGGCTGGGAACAAGGTACTCCTTTATAGACTTTATTATTTCTGTAGGCTTAAAAATCAGCTTTCTGGAAATACGTAGTATCTGAGAATCTAAACCTGTAGAGGTATTTCAGGGTTTCTGTTGTAGTTCTTTGCTATTATATCACGTGTCTTTCATACATTATGGTAGAACAGCATCTTAAAAGAAGTTAGGCTTTTTTATTTCCATTGGAGTCAGTCAGAATACTTTCCTCAGATGACCCGCTTGTTCTTCTCATCATGCTTTTTTCCATGGCTGTTGCAATTTGAATTCACATATCTTCAACACGGGGAAAAAAGAAAAATTGTACAAGATAACGTACATAGTCTGTTCCTAGCTGGGGTACCATCAAACATAGTTTGGTATATATTAGGACTGCATAGGTCTTTCTCTTGGTTCCATCAGTTCACTAGCTTGTAGACTTGCAAATTCTACTGGAAGATGTATAGTTATTGATCAGTCACTTCTAAAGTGTCTTCATAGCTTACAGCAGAAGTCTTTTATTTAGTAAGACTCAGTCTTCAAACTTGCGCTTTTAATTTCATCCTATACCCATTAAAGTGACCTGCAAAGCCATCAGGTTGGGTCGTTAATACTTCCTTTGCATTCTTGATGCCTTGTAACACTCATGTATTTGTTACTAGTATTGTGCTGCCTGAGGATGTAAAAATAGCATTGTTAAACAAGTTCACTTTCACGGGATTTTCTGGGTGTTTGGTGGTGGGTTTTGGTGGTTTGTTTTTGGGTTTTTTTTGGTTTTTTTTTTTCTCCCTTCCTCCCCACTGAAGGCAGAGGAACTCCAGTAGTAATATTCAGTCCTCTTTGTGTTTCTTCTTTCATTGCTAGCCTTTGACAGCCCTCTTTTGAATTGCGAACTAATTTACTAATTCCAGTCTCTCTGATTAAATTAAGGAGAATCTGTTTTCCCGTGTTATGCCTTAAGCGCTTTAACAAAGTTTGTGTCAGTCATGTCTTCTGCTTCCAAATAATCGTGGGGTTTTTTTCATCATAAGAAGATACCTGTAATAAATGCATCTTGCATTTATCCTGTTTTTAATTTATCTACATATCCTTAATGTGTTTTCTTAGAGATTTTTTTGCATAGGTTTTTGTCAGAATTCTGGAGTGGAGATTATTTGGCCTCTTTGATCTATACAAGAGATGTTAATGAACAAGAATGTAGGCAGCATGCCAGGAACAACTTTTTTCTGTCACTCATTCAATAACTGGATTAGTTTGGGGAAAAATTCTGAATGACTGACAGAAAAATCTGAATGATTGGCAAGTATATATATAATATATATGTATATTACACACAAGTGTGTGCATATAAAACATATATATTACAAATATTATGAAATACAAAGATACAATAGAAATATTTAAATATTTACTTTGAACTGTTGAAAGAGCTTTTGCTGGTAAGCAGACTTTCTAAAATACCACTAAAAGCAATTTCATCAATAGCTTGCAGGTGTTCTATCTATCTTTGTCATGCTGAAGTGTCATTTTATTTTTCTCATTCTTTCCTCCCTAATTCCCTCTTTCCTCTCTGTCACACCCCCCTCCCTTCTACCACCAGGTGCTGTTTTATATTTCTCCAGTAAATAGATTGGTGGGAGCTCTGATGACTGTCCTGTCACTTTTTCCTGGTAAGAAGAGAAGTTTGGACTTCTTTTTATATGTTTTTCTAGTGATAACTGAGACTGGCTGTATGGTTTCATTTGGAAAACAACTTAGGTGACAATAAAGTTATGTTGGTACATTGCCTGAAAAATGGGTGAGGTGCATGCACGTCCATGTACGTTGTACACATCTCTTGATACTTCCTACTTGCACTCTATGGGTTATTTCTTATGCTTAATCAGAGCCAATGGATCTTCTGTGTTGCCCATGGGTAACATAGATGGGACCCTGAATAAGGCTCACGTCCCCGTGAAGTCCCCTTAAAAGACATCCTCCTACATGAACTCTTCTAAAAAAGATAAGAAAAGGGAAAAAAAAAGTAAATGAAACTAAAAGCCCTAAACATGCTAATTCTTAGCTTCTAAACTCTCTTCTCAAAGCAAAAATGTTGGGGAAGTTTCTTTAGAAAAGTGTGGGATTGGCTATTTGGGTTCTTTTGTTTGTTTAACACTGCCTTCCAACACCTTCGCAAGAAGTGTGTTCGAATATGTGATTGCCACTGTACACGCAAGAGCACGTTGTTTCCTTTAACGCAAGTCACTTACATTTTTATTGAGATGCTGACATTCATGTGTGCCATCACTTTCCAGGTATGATTGAACATGGTCTTACTGACTGCTCACACTACAGACCAAGAAAGAGCCTGTCAGAGGATGCTGGCTCGCAGGAAAACACACCACGGGTAGATGACTCTGTTTCTGTGTCTGGTGCTGCTCTTTCACATCCAAACTTGGGAATGGGAGAAGGCGGCAGGAAGATGGCAGGGAAGCATTTGGTGGAAGGTCAAAAAGCAAACATGCCTTTTTCCCAGTCAGAGACGACATGCAATGGAGCTCAGTCCTCCAACGGTACTGTGCAGCGCTTGAAAGTTCCTTCCCGCGCTTCTCCAGCGTCCTCTGAAAGTGACTGGGAGACTTTAGATCCTAGCGTTTTGGAGGAGTCTAACTTGAAAGGAGGAGAACGTGAAAATAGAGCATCAGAACAAGCTGAAAATCTTCTGAGCAAAGGCCTGAGCTCAGAAAGCTTTCCAATCACTGTGCAGCCCCAGGCAAATACAGGACACGCTGTGCTTGTTCCAGGACTGGTATCTGGGTTGGAAGAGGACCAGTATGGTATGCCCTTGGCTAGTTTTACAAAGGTAAACATGTTGTTCATGATACCTGTTAACTCATAAAGACATCTGTTTTTCAGAAGTGGCTAATAACTTTGGTTACCCAACTCCAAAGGGACAGTAGGGTACTACAGAACAAGTAAGTACGGTCTCTGGCCAGTGACTGTTCCTGAGCCAGTGAGAAGCGTGACTACATGTCACAGAGGGGTGTGTGCACGCACACACACATTCCACTCTTCTTTCACATGTGTACTTACATACTGTTTGCAGTTTTATATGACAGTAACCTGTCACCCCACTGTGGTTAATAAATAGTATGTATCAGTAACCACTGCTCTCTTTTACTCAGAAGAGTTGTTGATCTAACCAAGGTCAGAGTACTTAAGAAGGGTTTAGGTACCTTAATCTAACCTAAGATTTCGAAAGCTCTATCTTAGCTGATTCCTAAGCCTGTGTTTTCCTCTTTTAATTTATATAAATATATCATAGAATCACAGAATCACAGAATCTTAGTGGTTGGAAGGGACCTTTGAGATCATTGAGTCCAACCACATTAAAAAACAAAAAAACAAAAACACAACAAAAACCCCACACACAAAAACAAACAAACAAACAAAAANCTCCTCGTACGACTTGTTCTCCAGACCCCTCACCAACTTGGTGGCTCTCCTCTGGACACGCTCCAGCACTTCAATCTCCTTCCTGTAGTGAGGGGCCCATATCACAGAATCATAGAATGGTCCAGGCTGGAAGGAACCTCTAGGGTCATCTAGTCCGACCTCCCTGCAGTCAGAGGGACACCCCCAACTAGACCAGGTTGCTCAGGGCCTCCTCGAGCTTCCCCTTCAATATCTCCAGGGAAGGGGCCTCAGCCACCTCCCTGGGCAACCTGTTCCCATGTTCCACCACCCAGGACTTGGATAGGCATTTTCAGATAGCAAACAGTATTTTTACTAGGGCAGGTTTTCCACAAAAGAAACAGGGAAAGTGCATCTCTTTTAAAGAGACTTGTCAGTAAAATAAATGATACAGTGCAATTGATTTGGTTTGGTTTTAATGTAATAACCTTTTCGATTAACCTTTGCCCAGAAAGTAGAAGATTCAGATTTATGTCCTCAGGCTGATGAGGTTCAAAGTGGTGTTTCTGTGGGGGTGCTTATTTGCATTTCCTTGCGGAACGCTGTATTTGGTGACTGTGTTTGAGCCTCACACAGTAACTTTGATTGGAAATGTTACGCTAGGCGGTCTCAAGTGAGCAGCTCGATTGGCATTGCCCTATATTGCCTCCTGTCACTGCTCAAAATGCGTTGTTCAACAACCATCTGCAGTCTGACATTTGTCCTTACGGTCTGTCTAATCAAAATAGTACCCTGTAAATTGTAGTTAGTCTAGTTCTATTGAAAATACTAGCCTGAAAGCAAGAAAAAAATAATTCGTAAGGGTCTACGAGTGCAAACTCAGTTTGCTTCAAAGCTCATAAAATGGAAAAGTAAACAGTTTTTAGGAACCTGACACTTTCTACGTGTTTACCTTCTGTTCCACAAAGACACTTTTCAGTTGAGTTCATCCAACGTAATTAAAGCAGAAAAAGGCTTTCCATGTCTCAGTTGTCAGAAAAATGTGATTAAAGTTACAGTTTAACCCCCGTAAGTTTGAATCTCTTTTAGAGCTCTCATCTCTGGCTTGTTTTATGCTATGCCATGGAAAGACTACTAAATCTGACAAATTTGAATGGGAAGGGGTTTTCCAGATGGTGTAATATTGTATCCAAGTATCAGAGCATAAGAAAAAATAGGTTGTGGTGCTTTTTTTTTTCAGTACCAGTTCTGTAAGATCCAATACTCGTGTAATTTGTAGTCTTTCATAAAAAATGGAACATGTTCACAGAAATAAAGGTTGTTATACTTACAAGACAAATGCAAATTTGGGAACTGACACTTGGTACTTTAACTAGTGAAAGATTTCCAAGACTTTGCTACCTGAGTATATAGTAATTAAACTTGATTCTGCCTTATATTCTGAAAATTCTTCACTTTAGGTTAGTGATTCCTCTCAAAGCACTGCTATTCCTTTGGCACAGGCTGCTTGTTTTCAGCTGATAAGTGCTTGTCCTCTGGAAAGGTATCCCTGTGTCTAATACAACAAAGTGAAATAGAATCACAGAATAGTCGGGTTCCCTTCTTCCACATGTTTCCTGTTGCCATGTGCTGTATGATAAAGCGCATGTGCTCTTTGTCTCCATTTGACTTCTTGCCTCTGAACTGACCTGAGACCTCACTCTTGTTCTATAGTGGTTATTCTGTTGCCTTGTACATAATTAGATTCCTGTCCTTTGCATTGTATTTCAGTTTCAGACCTGGGACTGAAAAACAACACAACCTCTTGAAAAATTAAATTTGTGTGGAATCTAGTTGCTTTGCTTTGCAGATGTCATGTAGCGAAACAATAGATAATTGTGGCTGAAATTGTAATAACCAAGAATAGTTCTGGGCTGAGTCTCCTGGCTTTTATTAGGAAAATCCCTGAATGTAGACCATTTGGGGGGTTTTTTTGGACTTGTGTTAATCTTCGAAATGTCTCTGTTACTTCAGGGGTACCTTTGTTTGCCGTACATGGCACTGCAGCAGCATCATCTCCTGTCAGACGTAGCTGTCCGCGGCTTTGTTGCAGGAGCCACCAATATCCTGTTCCATCAGCAGAAGCATCTGAGCGACGCGATTGTGGAAGTACGAATCTTTGCCTTTGAGCTTCTTGAACTAGAGAGAGGGATGGAGGGGAAGAGGAGGTTGCATTCTAAATATAGCTTGAAAATTTCATGTTCATGCCTATGTTTTTAAGTTACTTCCACATGAAATAAATTTTTAAATGCAGAAGCTTATTAAATTTGAATTATTTGTTAGGATGGGATGAGGTAAGCTGTGCAAAACTAATAAATGGTTTTCTGTATATTCTTATATCCAATATTTGAATTTGCAGGGCACTTCTTAAATTTTCGTTTTGTTGCTGATGTAGTTTTACCTCTTGTGTCAAGGGTTTTTTTCATAACTTATTACTAAGGTCTTAAAAAATAAGTGCTTGCAGCTGAGAAACACATGCAGTTGGATATAACACATTTTGCTATTGACTTCCTACTGATTTAGCCTAGAGGTTAAAAAAAATAGTATCTAAGAAAGCACAGTGTCAGTTCTGTTGAATGGCTAGAACTATGTAATCAGCATTTGATAACCTATATATAGTTAATCAGCTTAATAAATCTGAGTGATAATCAGAGTCTAGGAAAATACATGTGAGCACCCACCTTCCCCTGCTGGATCCCGTCAAATAAGCAGCTTTTGCTGTGTGCCAGGAAGATGATCAGATTCTGGCTATATTAGAGCAACGTCTGACCTTGAGAACAGTTAATTCATTGTTTCCTTGGCCATTTGTTTCTTGGTATTTTAGGAGATTGTGGGCTTAGATTTAGGTAGCAACGTATAATAGTATCTATAAGCAGTTTTATTTAAATGTACATTTACTCTTGGAATTATTTCAAACAGATAGAAGATGCTCATGTACAAATCCACGATCCGGAACTCCGTAAGATCCTGAATCCAACAACTGCTGACCTAAGATTTGCAGATTACTTGGTGAAGCATGTAACTGAGAACAGAGATGATGTTTTCCTCGATGGCACTGGATGGGAAGGAGGCGATGAATGGATCAGGGCTCAGTTCAGCGCTTACCTTCATGCACTGCTTGCTGCTGTGCTGCAACCAGGTAGAACAGATGCCTTGTCTAGGGGTTGAGGTGAGGGTGGGCAGAATAATCATTTGCTGGTTTGCCTTTGTGTGGCCTATCATTGGATCTCCCTCTGCCTAAGGTTCCATTTTAGGCTGCTTTTTCAGTTGTCCTTGTTATTCCTTGCCAACCTTATTACTAGCTGTTACTTCACACCTTTGCAGACACTGTCTTCTCTGACTGTCTCCTTCTCACTGATTGAATTAAACTTTGCTAGTCAGTAGAAATACCTGAAACCCCACATACGATGAGACTTTTACAATCTTGGGTATCTTGCAAACTCTATTGCAACATGAATTTAATTTTGGGGAACTAGTTGGATTCAAGGAGACATGAAGTTAAGTGTCTGTCTCCAGGAAGTTTTGTTAGGCTGTTCCATCTCTTTTCCTTTCTTGCCATAGACTTCAGTAGAGATTTGCATAGCTGAAAAGCCTCATCTAGAGGCTTTAAACCTTGTATTTTCTGAACCTCAGCATTTTTTGTCTTAATTCAGAGGGAATTCTCTGTGTTCCAGCTTTTTGTGCATAAATGTAACGAAAAATGTCAGTGGTTTATTTGTGGAAAGTGTTTAGTTTGTCCAGCACTGACCCTGTTAACTGATTATTCTCTCCTCACATCAATTAACTAATTCAGATCTTGTTTTCCTCTATTGGTGAGAAAACATGGGAGAACTTGATTTTTAAAGTCTGGAAGATGCTAAGTTCTTTATGGGACAACATTACTATTTTAAGGTGATTACCTGATTGATATGAAATGTCAGGGTTTTCTCTAGTTGCTTACTACTCCCTTGGCTGGCTCTAAAATAATTTCCTATCCTCTTCAGTGTTTTAAAGGGGATTTGGGGATTTACTAAATTTGAATGAGGGATAACATAGTACAGAAGAACCCAGTGTAACTGACTGAGAGCATTGTAAACGATGTTTCTGTTCTTAGTTGCCCTGTGGCCATCCTTTCCTCTTTGCAGTCCTTGCCTGAAGAATAAGTTGAGGCCTATGTTTGGATGACTTTTTTTTTTTTTTTCCCCTCCAGTTGAGTTTTTACTAAGAACTTGATAAACAGATTAATAATAAGAAAAGCGGGTTTTTTAAGCTTTTGCATTTGGTTTTTTTTCTCCTGTTTTGGTGTATCTGGGACACTTCAAAAATGTTTTGTCATCCCAGTTCTTAGTACTAGAGTTTTACTTGTCTTTGATTTGCTAAAAGCCTGGGGAAATTTAATTTTTCTTTACAAGGAAAAGAAGTAATTTGTCTTGTATTACATCTCTAGTGAATCACGGCAAACTCTCATCCTTATCTTACTTTATCAGACAATGAAAAGACTTTGTCAGACTTTGGAACAGCATTTGTAGCAGCCTGGAAAAATACTCACAACTTCAGAATATGGAATAGTAACAAGCATCCAGCTCTTGCAGAGATAAATTCTAGGTAAGGAACCATTTTCATTTAACTATTTATTTTTCGTTTTTTAGCTTTTAACATGGAAAGCTCCTGGTACACGTACTCAAGCACATCATTTGTAGAATTGCAGCATTCCCCTTATTCCTCCTTTATAGCCCTGAGGGTGAAACTTTGGGGCCCTATTCTCTACGTGCAGAACCTGAGTATTTCTGTTCATCGATACCTTACTGGAATTCCAGGATATAGTTTTATAAAGAAATTATCTTGAATCTGGAGAAGTGAAACTTGATCATGTCAATTGTTGGCTGTCCCCAGCTGTGGAAAGTTTGTCATTCCTCAGGAATTGTCCACAGCTGGTTCTGCTTTTCATTAATTGCTTCCAGCTCTCCAGGGAATAGCTGTGTCCAGGATTGTCATTGATAGGGACGGAGATAAGACGCAACATAAAGCAGCAGCCTCTACACTTTACGTTGCTTTATGTCTATTTTCCCTCAAAAATTAGATGATTCCAGGCTTGGTAACACTGTTGGCTGTGCGTGTGTTTTGTTTAGCACAGGTTATTACTGTACTGCAGGGAGGTTTTTTTTGCTTTGTCAGCTGCTGTTGTCTAAAGAAGGTTTTTCTTTAGACCTACAAAGCTCTTCTCTTTTGGTCTGTCTAAGGCATCTTCTTTCATTTGTTCTGTGGTGCTAGAAGGGGGTGCCCCTGCCTTAGTGCAAAAAGATCATTAGTATCTTAAGAGGCAACTTACAAGTAGTTTGTGAGAAAGCTAAGACTGAATAATCACTGGAACCTAGACTTCTGTAAAGTCATATAGTAGTGTGTCTACCAAACAATACTTTTTTTATTGTAAGCCACAATGTGGAGTACAACTATTAATTGTGAGATACTGATTCACCATGAAAAAAATAAATACTTAATGTTTTCTCGGGTTTTTCATCCTCTTCTAGCCACCCATTCCAGGGACAGTACTCTGTATCAGACGTGAAGTTAAGATTGTCACAGTAAGTATATAGTACTCTGATTTGTTGGGTTTTCTTTTAAGAGTGGTCACATATTAATAACTATATAGCCTGCTATGATTAACTAAACAGAATAATACTTTAATTGGCCATGTACATGAAACTAAATCAGCTGTTTTTTAATACAGCATTGTTCTAAAACTCTCAAAGTTCCCAGTATAGGTACTGAGACAGTACATACACGCTTACTGGTTCAGTTTCTTCAATTTAGAAGTTTAAAGTAAGTTTTCCCTAATCTCTTACCGCACCACACTCAACTGAATTTTAAGTTGGTCTCAGCTTTTACCTGTAGTATCCCAGTCCAAAACTCAGCGGTGCTGGCTATTCCCACAGCTGCTCAACGCTAACTGAAGCCGGAGTTCAGTCTTGGAGCTGCAGTTAACTGATCCCCCGTGTTCATGCAACAACCACAATAGATTGTTTTCTCACTTAGCAACCTTGACTATAAAACATCCAGAGAGTGGTTCTTTGAGATGCTTGTGAATGAGCAGTACATACCTGCTGCCGGTTCTGCGCCTGCCGTGACTGTGGACCATTATTTCCAGTGCGCTGTTAAGCAGACCTAAAATACATGCTAACGTGGAAGAACAGCTTGAGGAATAAAACAGTTCAGACTCCAGCGTGCTGAATCTTTTTGTAGCTTTTGGTGATCAGTGACAGGTTAAATTTTCATGTGGCGATTGAGACTGTAAATCCAGATTTATCTCCAGGTAATTGCCTTCAGTGAGGTGCATGCTGGTAGCAGCTCTTACCATTAATGGATGGGCTTTGGAGACAGACTTAATTTGAAAGATGTGGAGCTGTCTGTAATCTTTTACTTGCCCTATTTTTGTGTTTGAATGGGTAAATATTAACTCCTCTAAGTTGCCTGAAATCAGTGTAAAAAGACCAGTAGTTCTTAGTGAGTCTCTAATAGTAAATATTTTTACAACAGTGTCTTTGTTCTTCAGATACAACTTGACTCTCAGATACTCATTGAAATTACTTGCTTTTGCAAACTGAGCCTAGACTTGTTCTTGGTGTACTCATATTCTTCCTGCTTTTTGCATCTACACTGGAGATTGTGAAAGTGGGAAAAGAATGTGGCATGGTGTGCTGTTAAGTTTTACATAAATGGGTTGACAAAACCTGAAATGTGGGCTTGAATGTTTCCGTTTGAAACTAAATTAGATTATTTTCAGGTGATTATACTTGTGCGATAAACTGATTGCTTTTCTGCTTTCCTTTCCAAATGATGGTAGTGTCTGTCATCTTTTTACATTTCTTTAACAAAAGCATGACTGTAAATTGTATTTGATGAAAAATTTAGCCTTAGAACAAGGCACAAAGCAAACTGTTTAGAAACAAGAATAACGACGGATCATTAACGCTTACGATTTTGTTTAAAGTTTACGTATTGGGGCTAAAACTTCTCAAAACTACTGCAAATCTGACTTTTTAATTGAGAACATAAATGCATTTTTGTAAACGTTCAGAAAAGGTATAAGGTGTGTTGTGTAAGAAGGTGCCACTGGGCATTTTGATTCCTGTCTCGCTGACAGTGTCTTTTCTTCCTCCGAGAAGCCTGACTAACTGCTCCATGTGGGTAAGATGCATGCAGGAATTATGGACTTCATCATGTGTATAAAAAAAAAATATATATGTATGCTATGTAAATCTGTGTGTGCCTTGATATGTGTTTTAACTATGTATTTTATTTACACCAAGACGTAGTAAGAAGTCCGTCGACTGACAGTCCTCACTGTCTTTCTTGTTTAGCTCTGTGCAAAACAGTGAACGTGGAAAAAAGATTGGAAACGTGATGGTTTCTACTAGCCGAAGTGTTGTACAAACAGGAAAAGCTGTAGGTAAGAAACCTATTTAAAACCGGCCATATCTTTTTTTGAAGCAGCGTCCTATATCTCAGTTATATTTCAGTTTAATCCAATTGTGCTTTATAACGTAGTTACCCTCAGAATGTTGCTGGTTGTTGTTAAAGCTGCTGATTGAGGCCCTGTATGTTGTGTGATAGTGGAAAGAGAAACAGGCAGACAAAGAAATTAGTGGAAATCCCTTTTGCAGTGTGGGCTGGAGGTGAAGGTGAGGAGAGATGTGCAGGTGAAAACTTTCCTGTAATCTGGAGTGCCTAGATCACACCACCACCTTGTGTGTTGAGCTGTTCTCATTCTTGTATCACTTTGACTGAAACTAGCCAGAGCTGGTTAAAAATCAGAGGAAGACCTTGTGTCAGGTTCTGTAGGTGTAGTAATAGCCTGCAGTTTTCTGGAAAAGCACTCCTTGCCCTTGGGCAGGGGCAACACCACGTTGTCATCCTGCAGTGTGAGATGATGTGAGCTCACCCATTGAAGAACCTGGGGGTTGTTCTCCAGTGGCTTTGCCAAAAACTGTTCAGCTTCCTCCTTTATTCCGTTGCAGTCTTCCTGCTCTTTGTGCTGCTATACGCTCTGGCCAGGAACACCTTTCAGGCCCAAGTCTAGCAAAGGAGAATGATGGCTGTTTCTGCTGAGCTACAGTGTTCAAGTTTTTTTAATATTGTCTGACACAGGCTCTGGACTTATATTTTTTTTTGAATCCCAAACTGAACAACATTGTGTGATTTCTATTTTATTTTTTGTAGCAGCTTTATAATAATAACATTACACTATTGCCCTGCTTTCTTTCATTTTGTCATACAGGTCAATCAGTTGGAGGAGCCCTCACAAGTGCAAAATCAGCTATGTCATCGTGGATTTCCACTTTTACGCAGTCAACCCAAAGCCTTGGGGACTAAATGACGGTTTTGTACAATGCTGCTGAATGTTTCAGGTGCAATGCTTTCAATGAGCTGTAAAAAGAACACTCCAAAACACAGGAGTGGAGATTAACTACCCAGGACCAAAACGAGTTATATGTTGCCTGCAGGCAAATGTGGAATGTTACCACTCAGTTTCACTAGAAGTAGAGAAGAGTGGTGAGTGTCTCCATGCAATGGGGTGGCATTTGCAGTATATTGGTTGTACTTAAAATTACTACTTTTCCTTAAAACTGAGCCTTTGTAAAGACATTAGCAAACAGGGCTTGTTGCAAGCCAAGTGTGTTTGACTTTAGATTTGTACATTTTCTTGGATGTTAAAAATCTTTATGTAAACTAGCTATATTTTTCAATCCAAATAGCCAAACTTTTGTGGGTTCTCGTTAGAAGTAAGCAGAGTATAAATACTGATTCCTCTTTCAGGTTGGATCTGAGGGCATCTCTGCAAAAAGTGTACGGTGAAAACCCTTAAAGGGTTCCAGGCCAGGTGGAACTTTCTCACTGTCACTTGCAAACCAAAATTGGCAGGGTGCAGAGTAAGACTGTGGCTGACTTAAGGGTTTGGTTTTTTCCTTTCTCATATCTGGCCAAGTACAGTTGTTGGTGTTAATCTGGCTCTGGCTCTCTTTGTGTCTCCAAATCTGTGCGACAGTTATGAAATCAGTATTTTCTTGTTACATTATGCAGTAGCCTTCATAACTTTGGCTGTGTTTTGACCCTGGGATGAGAATGGGATTCCAGTTGGAGAGAGATCTCTTTAGGAAGAGTATTGCTAAACAGTTCTCCCAAATTGGGATTGGATCAGTTTTGTGAAGTCTTGCTCTATTATAATGTAATTACACCATCAGTGTACTTACATACCTATGAATACAAACTACTAAAAATGCTTAAAACTAACGCAGTAGCCTATTATTTTTTTTATTTTATTTTTTTATTTTTCCAGTAAAGTTAGGAAGACTCTTCCAAATGAAAATCAGCTATATTGATTTTCTGTGTAGTCTCAGGGAATGTTCTGTTTGGATAACTACTTCCTTCATGCAGAATTGAGAGAGTAACTGAAGTGGCTTGGTTTGTATCCTTGCGTGAAGAAATGTCATGGGTTCTCTGAGAAGATGTGGCACAAGGCTGTATTCCCTACCTAACACGCATGCAGTGTCTCTTGCATGCCAGCAATTTCCACTTCTACCATTCCTGATTTAGAGAGAGATTTATTTCGTGTTTCTTGCAGTCTGTGTGCACCTCTCCATGCCTTCGAACACCCCCACGTGATAGCTGTTAACATTTTCTACAAACGTTATCAAATGTTCCAACTTGCTGGGGTAAAAGGCTTTTAGTTTATTGTGTCATTGCTCTGTCAGCATTTTGCCACGTTCTTTTCCGGGGCCAAGATTTCAAGTCATGCTTATTTCTTTTGTTCCTCAAATAAAATACAGAAACTGTACTAGGGATGAACAAGAAGGGTTGAATGTAATTTGTTTTAAGAAACAATGTTCTAATTTCTTTAGGTGCATTTGAAAAGCTAATAGAAAAGCCACACTTGTGTCACGTAATGTCCAACAACTTTAGTTCTCAGTTTTCTTGCTTTGAACAGAAAATTGAAAACATAAGATCTTAAAACCTTCATTAATTTTTTTTCCAGGAGAAACTAGATAGAATAGCTGTGGAAAACCTGAGAGTGTGCAGCTAGTTTGATTAGTTTCTTTGGAGAAGGGCAGGAAAGGCCTGTAAAGCCCTACTAATCCACGGCTTCGGACATAAAAGTAAAATGTACCTGTAGAAATGCCACTATTGCTCCTGGTCCCTGTGTGCATTTGTGTATCTCCTAAAATTTCTGATGCTATTTTCTGTTCTATTCCGCAGCTCTATAACAGACATTTATGTGTTTTCAAAGACCAAGTAATACGTGATATGCAGGAAGCGCTCTGGTGAAACAAAAGGAGGGCATGATGAGTCTAGGCCTTTCTGATTCAGCGTGCAGCTAGGAAAATAATTGAAAATAATCACTTGCTTTTGTGAAATAGTGAATGTATTATGTTCTGTCTGGGATTTAAGTAGTGAAGACTGAATCAAGGTGTCTAAAGGATTTAAGCACCTACAAATTAAGGCACACAAAATAAATTTAGGCTCAGAAGCTCATGGTGATGGCTTCTAGGAGCCAGGCAAATTGTTGGTATTTACACGTACGAGGTATGGAAGCAGGACCTTCAAGGATCCCTTTCCAGTATCCTTGTCTTTGTCACCTCCTCACTTGAGTTTCTCCTGTAGAATTCTCTGCCTCAAATTTGTACAGACAAATTGTTAGCTCTCTGCATTCCCCTTACTCCCACAGACTCCCTCACTGGCCCAGGGATATTAGAAGGCTGACTTTTTTAATCGTTATTATTTTAGCTTTATTTTTGGTAGATTGACCTGAGGAAAGGCAGAATGAGGTGCCCTATGCAGTGCTCAGCTGATGCATGGCTGCTCATTCCTTTGTATGGGGACTCTGTTGTGATACTTCAGAGTTTCTCTTATGGGCAAGAAGATCAGACAGATCTTTCACAGAACCACAGAATTGTACAGGTTGGAAGGGACCTCTGGAGATCATCTAGTTCAACCAACCCCCCTGCCAAAGCACCGTCACCCAGAGCAGGTTGCACAGGAACGGGGCTGGCAGGTTTTGAGTGTCTCCAGAGGCAGAGACTCTACCACCTCTCTGGGCAGCCTCTGCCAGGGCTCTGCCTGTTTTTTCTGCATGTTCAGATGATGCTTCCTGTGTTCAAGTTTGTGCCCGTTACCTCTTGTCGAGTCACCAGGCACCACTGAGAACAGCCTGACCTCTTGGCACCTGCCCTTTAGATATTTGTAAGCAGTCTTCTCTTCTCCAGGCTTAACATGAGGAAAGGCTTCCCTTGGTCATCTTCATATTGCTCTCTGGACTCTCTCCAGCAGATCTATCTACCTTCTCCCTGTCCTCCATCACTTGCCATTCAACAGCAGACCCACATTTTCCCTGATTTTCCTTTTACTGCTGAGGTACTTAAAGAAGCCCTTCTTACTGCCCTTGACATCCCTCACCAGGTTTAATTCCAAGTGGAGGCCCAAGAGGGCCCCAGCCTTCCTCGTTGCATCCCTGCATACTCTGACAACACTCCTGTTATTTCTCCCAAGTGGCCAGTGCTTTTTTCCACATTCTACAAACTTCCTTCTTCCACCTGAGTTTTTCCAGAAGCTCCTTGTTCGTCCATGCAGGCTTCCTGCCTCCTTTGCCTGACTTCTTGCTCCTCGGGCAAGTTTTTTTCTCGCTGTCCCGGCTGTCTCTGTTGTGGAGCCAAATGTACAGCCTGATTAAGAGCATTTTCCCTTCTTTACAAATGATAGAATAAGAAACTTGTATTGATTTTTCAATCTTTTTAAGAACTGGTGTCCTGCTAGCGAGTTGGGCTGTTATTTAAACTCATGGGGTGATTAAGATTTATGCAGCGGGTGGAGATGACATGGTCTTTATGAGATGTGGTCCTCTGTAACACGTGTGCTTGCTCTTTGACACTGGCTTAAACTTGCTTTTGGGCTGTAGGAAGGCATCAGGTTCCTATCATATCCTCTTCTTACTTTAATGGCTGTAACCTCTTTAGTGCAAATCAATGCAAATACAAGTTATTGCCCTCTCCTTTGTTTAAAAAATTCCAGTGCAAGCATTATTACTTATTCAGAAAAATTTAGGCAGGTGACTTCCATTTTAAAGACCTCGACATCTCTTTCTGGCACTGCAAGGAGCACTGGTGGCTCTCCTGAGTTGACCGTGAAGCTGTGTTGGAATGTGTGTTGCACAGGTACCTCTGGCTGTCGCTGTGCAGCACAGAGTGACTCACAGGTAATACAACAGCGCACCTCCCTCTGCTTCTCTCACATGCCAGCGCCCCACAACACTTCAGTGTTGTTGACTGGCGTTTCTTTTGGCTGAAATGTTCAGTGTTCTTTTGTCTATCATTTTCATGCCATAACCTGAATTCCTGTGCGCATCTGACCCCAGTTTCCTAAATAGCACCATGTAATTACCATTTTTAGATGAATGTTCTAGTACATTGCACTTCTGTGACCTTGTACATCTGTTTTAAGCACCTTTGTAATTAACTGTAGTATTTTGCCTAAAACAAGATTCTGAGTTCCACAGAAATTATTACTGAGCAGAGAAACTACTGTGGCAATATTTAAGTGTAAAACTGAAGTGTGAATGCAGTTTTTAAGCACAGAAACTGTTGCTTGATAATTGAACAGGTCGTGTACTTGATTTTTCTTGTGCTGCTTGAAAAATGAATACTTCCAGCCTTTTTACAGCTCTGTCTGCCCCCCAAAACCGTATTATTTTAAGAAGTTAATCCCCCTAGAAGATACTTGTAGGCATCTGGTTTTGATGCTGGCAGCTGCCTGTAATACACTGGCGCTCTCTCTGAAATTTGTCTTCCATTCAAACTGCTTGTGGATGCTGCTTTTGCAAATTTAGAACAAGGATCTGCCAGAGTGACTTCCTATTCCTTGCTGGGTGCTGATCATCATGACTTGATGGAAGACTTCAGCAGGTCATAGACCTCTCACAGCAGTAAGATCTTCAGGTACAACTGTAAAATTTTGATCTAGATTTGGCTTCAAAATAGTTCTTCGGTGCCGCGGATTGTGACACCTAGTCGAAATGGGGATGGCTGAATGAACTCATCCAGCGCCCTACTCGAGTGAGCTATTTTAAACCTTGCTGTCACTGTACCAAGCTGAGACGGATCTGGTAAATTGCTGTTGGCAGTGCCTCGAGTCACGTTCAGATGTGAACTAGGTGACACTTAACATCTGGTTGCAAGCCTCCAAAATCTGTTAAAATGTTTCTGGCCACATGCAAGTCGTGCAAACACCCCTCAAGACACATTTCCATCCTGTTGTTTCTGCAGTGTAATTCTACTGGCTTGCAGGTACTTAGTTCTCATTGAAAAGGGCAATGCGGAGAGTATTCAGAATCACGATGTCATTGTGATGCAATTAAAGATGTCTGACACGTTTCTTCATGGTGCTTTGAGTCTTTAATGCTAGAGGAGAGAGCGACTGGAGGCAGGCACAGAGCTTTCCCTCTGGGATGTGGCTGGTCTTGGCCCTGGTCTTTATCAAACATTAGTAGCGTTTGGATTCAGAAAAATGAAAAAAAGATGGAGGTGGATGACTTCTGTTAGAGTCCATTAAACAGTGAATCCTGTTTGGATTACAAAAATTTGGATTTCCCCCATAAACGGACACCGTGTGCACAACATCTGGGCACAGATGGCTTAGTCTTGGTTGTGATGAAATGAGGAAATCTTGCTGTCTCACTGAGTCCTTCAGTACAGGTTCAAAACTGCCTAATGGGACAGAGTTCCTGGTATAATACTGCATTCCAAAAAATTAGAAAAATAAGATTATTTGTTAACTTCCCTGGCTGAATTTACTGATTAATACTGATAAAAGTGTCATTAATACTTGCCTTAACAGTAGCAGAGAAATCCTACAAAATCTAGATCACCAAGGAAGTAGCAGCACTTTCTAGATCAGGTGAGCATAAAGGACCTCAAGAGAGGATGTTTAGACCACAGGAAGAAGAGTTACTTAAGCTCAGATGTAGATGTGTTACCTTAAAACCAATGTGGGGAATAACAGCACTTGCCTGCTGGATGAAACAGCCAGAAAACACTGCGGAGGCAAACTCAGCCGGTCTCTCATCTCAGAATGCAGAGACTTGTGGAGCACACGCAGAAGCACAGCCCAGGGTTTAGAAATGGCAAAAAAACCCCACCCCACTGAGCTCAATATATTGTCTCATGGCCCCCCTGGTCACTGACCTCAGCTGCTCCCACTGCGGTGTGCACCAGTGTGGTTTGCTGTGTGTCACGCTGTGTCACAGAGCTGGCTGCAGAGAACACTGAGCTCCTTTCTCTTTGAGAAAAACACACTGAGAGTTACAGAGCTGGCTGTAGCTCTTGCACTCTAAATCCCAGCATTAAGGTTTAGCTTGATGTTTAGCACGTAAGTCTATTCGGATTAAGGCCTGCATTACATCACCACCTTTTTAGTACCTTCTGTTGTCCTGTTACTCACTCTTTGATCATACTAACAGAGGTGCCCAAGATGTGCCCAAGTGTGCGTGTACTCAACACAGATTATTATTTTAAGAGATGAAGTCACACAGGGCTTCAGGTGACCAGCACAGGGCTTCAGGTGACCAGTTACACTTTAGCATTTCAGTAAGGGGGTGTGTATGGTGCTTAAACCCTTTCTTTGCTGGAACAAAGGCATCCTGTTCACAAGTTAAACCAGGCCCCAGAAGAGCCGTGTGTTTTCAGAGCAGGAGGGGAGAGCAGCACACATACAGAGATACTTCTAATACTCCTTTCACTTCCATGTTCCTTCTTCTCCATTAGTCCTTACTTCCCTATCACAAGTTTCCATACCTCGGAACTGACCCAGGCCTTGCTCTTACCTGCTGGTCCAGGCTCTTTACCAATCTCTTCTGTCCCGGAACCAGTGTGAGGATGCAGAGATTCCATTGACTGCATCCCAGCACCAGGAGCGAGTCCTGCATTTTACTCAGTGGGGCATCTCTGTAAGAACTCTGCCTTCTGAATTACACTCATGGTAAATGCAGTAGGAGAGAGACATTTTAAACACTCCTGGAGCAGAACTAAACAGAACTGCGGCTGGCTGATAGGTTGAACATGAAGCGGAAAGAAACTGGTTTTAAGGGTGAGTCTGCCTAAATTAGAGCTCCTTTCAGGGAGGACTCCTTTGAAGGCAGCTGGGAAACAGAGGAGGAGAAACAGTAGCCTGCCAATAAACTCAGTGGTCCAGAGGTTTGTCCACAGGTGCTCCTCTGCTGTACTCAGCAGGGCAGATGACAGAGCACCTTAACAGCAGCACAGTGAAGCGAAAGGAGAAATACTGTGAAAAGCAGTGCTTCAAGTCTTTAAAAACAAAACCAACCAACTATCTTTAGCATCTTACCAAATTATTTCCCCCCCAAAATGAACAATCCCCCTAATCCTGTTTCTCTGTAATGCCTGACAGAGGTCTCCACCCATCTGACCATACTCCCAAGAAGAAAAAACAAACTTGCAATCGGGTATTGCAGTTAAACACTTGTAAAACTGAGCGGAGGCATTAAAAATTAGCAGAGGGCACATCACTTCTTCTTAAGTGCCGGGGGAACCGAGACTGTGAAGGACTAACTTAAAAGTAGTTCTACCAAAAACGAAGGAACCTTTTTACAACTACATCAAAGCTTGAGGCCACACAAGATCACTCACTGGAAGGCACAGGTAAATGCTTTTAGGCCAAGTCGAGGAGGTTGAAGAGGCCAGCGCTGGGCTGAGGCTCTGGGGAAGGCTTTCTCGTATTTGCTCTTGTTTATGAAATGAGAACTGCGTATTTTGTTTTTTCAGCTGTTGTCTTTGCTCCCCCTGAAGTCTTTCTCCAGTTCTGCCACCAGTGGCCATTTCCAGGCTCAGGCCAAGGTTTCTCTGCGTAGTTTCCTTCTCAAATTACTCAGGGGAAGAATTTAAACTTGAGAATAGCACTTGCCGGAGTGGCTTCCTTTGGGGGTGAATACTGACTGTAGCAACTAGTTGTATGTCTTCAGCAGGGTTGCTAGAGGGCTGTTCACCACTTGACTAGTTTTGTCTTTAAGTAGTATATTATTAATAGCAAATTAAATTTAAGTAAGGTACTACATCATCATAGACCATATCAAATACAAAANCATATAAAATAAAAAAAAAAAAAAAAAAAAAGTAGATTCCTAAGAACAATGTAATACACAAAGCCCCAGACTGGCAGGAAGTAACACAGACCACCTGCATTTTAAGAGATGTTCCCAACAGGATAAAATCAAGGACAGTTCTTCCAGATTGAGAGGTGACAGTGACTTACACTCATGGCAACTCAGTCACCCATTTCCTACGCAAATTTACCTTGTTTTTCCTCTGTTGGTAAGAAACTGCCTAAAATTCTAAACTCAAATTGCAAGTTGTCAGTGACAGAACTCCCTCTGTGCTCCTTTACAAGCTATAGATCCTCTGCATAGAACCACAGAATGATTTGGGTTGGAAGGGACCTTCAAGATCATCTAATTCCAACCCCCCTGCCCTGGGCAGGGACACCTCCCACCAGACCAGGTTGCTCCAAGCCCCATCCAGCCTGGCCTTGAACCCCTCCAGGGATGGGGCAGCCACAGCTTCTCTGGGCAACCTGGGCCAGTGTCTCACCACCCTCACAGCAAAGAAGTTCTCCCCGAGATCTTATCTAAACCTCTCCTCTTCCAATTTAAAGCTGTTACCCCTTGTCCTTTCGCTCCACTCCCTGACCAAAGAGTCCCTCCCCATCTCTCCTGTAGCCCCCTTCAGGTACTGGGAGGCTCCTCTAAGGTCTCCCTGGAGCCTTCTCTTCTCCAGGCTGAACAACCCCAGCTCCCTCAGCCTGTCCATACTGGAAGAAGAGAAGCTTGTCCTACAGCCCGATACAGCCTGGTAACAGCTGAAGGAGACCCACCCCTGGAGCCGAGCAGTTAACGCCTGGAGTCCCCAGGACACCACTCCTAGTTTAGCTGGAGGTACGTGAGTCTCCAAACTGCGTTATAAAGTGCTATCGCTGTTTTCTTTTGATGTGCACTCCCTCAAAACATGCTCAGAACGGCATGACCCAGGCTACGGGAAAGCAATAACCAACAGCGCTATTGGTAGGATCTCCTGAGTCGCTTCTCCCCTCTTATCTAAACAATGGAGGTGTTTTAAAAAAATATACATTGATATAACAGTAAATGCAACCACGTTATGTCACAGCCATAAACAAATTAATAGCTTACCTCCTCCTGTGGGAGCCATCCTTATGCTAGATCCCATAGATCCTTACACGGCACAAAATGCCAAGGCATTAGGAAGTTCTGTATCAGGCAGGTCCCTTTATCAGGCAAAATCTTTAATAATCTGTACAAGACAAAACTTTGTAAAACCACTTGAGACCTACCCACAAAACCACAGAGGTGTGTAATTGTATTCACTGGAATGAGGCAGAATTAAGGCAGAGTCAGTAACAGCCTGGATGGCAGAGTAAGTGAATTTGCTCTTGACACCAAAGACTGAAAATAGGTTTCCCACCTTCCAAGCTTATGGAAAAGGTTCCACATAATCACAGAATCGCCATGGTTGGAAAGGACCTCAGGGATCACCAAGTCCAACCATAGACACACAAACCCCTACAATCTCAGCCACTAGAGCACAGCCTCAAGTGCCACATCTACACGGTTCTGAAATCTCTCCAGGGATGGTGACTCCACCACCTCCCTGGGCAGGCTGTTCCAGCGACTGACCACTGTTTTCTCCTAAATGCCTGCTGTCCTTCACTTCCACTAGAGCAGGTTTTCTCCCATGAATGGATTCAAGTTGTATATAAGCCCAGCTATGACTCAAGTATCTCATTTCCAGCTTTCACAGACCATAAGCACAGCCACCTAATAGACTCCAGGCTTTTCACAGCGTCACTCTTTCCAGTTGCCTTCAACGAACGACTCGTTGGAAGGAAGAGTGTCAATAACCGCATCCATTTCAACCAGAAAACACGCTCAGGCTCAGCTGGATTCAGACTTTTTTAATAAATTAATGTCATTCAAAATACAGTGCCAGAACATGATGCAGCTGAACATGCTAGTAAGGTTTGTCATGAAGCACCGGTGTTCATGTTAGGTTGGCGGCACCCCGCTACTGCTAGTGGTTCCTGGGATCAATGCCAGAGCAGCACTAGTCACCTGCTCTCCTGCACACACAGCACAGGATATTCCTGAACAGTTTGCTCCCCCGCCCCCTTCCCAAAGTAAAAAACCTGATAGCTAAGGGATATCTATACACAATCACACTACAGTAATGCTTGTTATTAAATTAAAAGAAAATAAAGAACCTGGTTAATCCACACTAAAATTTTGTTTTACAATGGAAAAATACATCAGCAGCAGGAAGTAATATACATGAGCCAATGTTACTGTAATACAGACCGTGGAGACCTTTACTGGTTAAAGCTCCACGCAGACCCGCACTTTGAGGGCTGACAATTCCTATTGCAAGCCCAGCAACTTAAGTCCACACCTGGTAAACTACCAGCTGCTCGGAAGACCTGTGTTCTAAATAGACAGGTATAAGTTAGTGAAAATAGAATACATGCACCTAATAATACAGCTTGACTGAACCTGCAGTCGGTTTGCCCTGCATGTTACCATACAATGGAAGATCTACCCTTCCTACCACAGGTAGATCCATGGGATTTGTTTCTTTTTCCTGTGATGGCATTGCTATACCAACATGGATATTAGTATTAAGTGCAGCAAAGTCTTTTAATTAGGCCACGCTGACAATTATATAACTAGCGCTTAAGTAGAATATCCAGGAGTTCAAATATAACTGGAAGATACTTTCAGAAGAGTTGTGACATCATCCTAGAAACAGTAACTACTTTTTTTCCCGAAGCTAATTTTCCTGAACTGAGACTTCATAGAGCTAGAATTTAATTCTTTAGACGAGTCAGATGCTTAAGCTCATGATATACATATACATTTCTCAATTATCAGGTAATAGTATTTCAGGTTATGGAAGCCTATCTGCTCATTTCACTGATTGATACTGAATGGCGGCACATGTTAAGGTAGGGCATAAAAATACAACTCGTGAAAGACAGGTTTGATTTGACATTTCCGTTTCCAGACCTGACCTTTCACAACTATTTATTTCAAGATAACTGAGCACAGAATCAGTCGCGCAGTCTTAATTCGGGAGCTATACAGGCGGTAGAGTAACCATCTCCCCATCCAGCTCAAATTCATCGGCTCCATCTGGTGAGAAGAGATAGGTTGGAGGTTTCCATGGGGATTCTTCGAGGCAAGACGGATACAGCTTTCCTACGGTGCACCGGAAGTCCTTCCCCAAGTCCCACAGCACACGTTCTGATATGTGCTGCCTCAGAAACCAGCGGTCGAGTTCCAGGTCATACTGGTAGGTGGCATACCTGGCTCGCTCGTTCATGTGGGTTTCTCGTATGAAGACACATAAAGAATTAGAGATGACGACGGCTCTGACGCAGGGGTCAGAATACCGCTTGGCAGGGATGTTGGCTGCCATTCTCCATTCATTTTTATTCACATCATAGATTTCCACAGTTACGGAAGACCCATCTACAGTACTGCTCGGGAGCCTTATACCGGAATTATTGGCAATATGCAGTCCTCCAATATAGAATATTTTATCGCCAAAAGCAGCAGCTGAAGCAAAACATCTACTTGTTTGTCGCATAGCCATTTCCACCCAAGCGTCTGACCTGGGGAAGTAACAGTACATCAAGTTGTGTGCCATTACATAAATGCAATTGTGAACGGCTACTGCTGTGCTCCATTGCCACGCGCACGGCAACGGGCTGACCATGGTCCACTCGTCCTTCTCCGTGTCATACCTCTCCACAGTCCTCCTGTTGAGCTCTCCACCGACGCTGTCTCCTCCAATTGCATAGATGTATCCTTCACAGCAGACCAGGGATGGCTTTATACGAACGAAGAGCATCGGTGTCTTTGGAAACCACGTGTTTTGCTGTGCATCAAACCAGTAAAAGCAATTCACAGTTCTGAAGGCAGCCTGGAGTTTGCTGCTTTTACTGTGATTGGTTTTCGTGTTTTTCAGAGGAACTTGCCCCCCTGCTATATAGATGTCATTGTCAGGAGTTACGAGCGTCCCAACCTTATGCAAGTCAGCAGGAGGGTTGCAGAGTTTGTAAACTTTTTCTGCCTGCGGGCTGTAACAGACAGAAGAATAAAGACTACCAGGGTTTTCAGCAGCGGCTTCAATGAATATCATCATCTCCTCTTTTGTCATACCCAGCCTGGGTTTAAAAAACTTGGGCATGGATTTGTACAATCCTTGCACCACCACTGATTTGTCATTAGGTGGCAAGCCTTGGAACCAGGCTCTCTGGGTTACTTCTGAAAGTGCATCAATCCGGATTTGGCTAAGAACAGAGGACAGATACTGGGATCGGGACTCCGTGTTGTACTCCAGCCACAACATAGCAGCTTCACGAACTGTCTCTTCCTTTTCCACATTTAAGTTGTCGCTGCTTAAAATATCTATCAGTAGATCGTGTGACAGTTGCATGAAGGCCTCCTGGTGGTACACAGCTGTGAACTTGTGCTCTACCATCCTTTTAGCGCTCTGTTTTAACTCTTCACAGCTGAAGAGATCCGCAAAACTTAACAGATGCACACAATTTTCTGCGTTAATTTTTTTGATTAGGTATTCTCTACACTGTTGTAACACATCATCCACCTGTAATGCAAAGAAGAAACACACCAAGTGTTACTGCACACAATCTGTTCCTTCACCAGCAGCAGCTAAGATTACCTGCATTTAGCACTGAACACCGGAGTTTAGGCCTGGAATACCATATATCCACAAAAAGACAGCAGTGACTTACTCAACTGATGCACATGGATCAAGTATATCACACGATTACGTCTGCCTAACAAACTGCTCAAGCATCAGAAGTGCACTGCTTTACTGCCACCCTCCCCAGGGTCCATAAAGCAAGGAGGGCTGGGTACATGAAACACACCAGGCAAGCAACGAGCAACCTGAACAAGAGGATTTTGAAATGACTGAACAGAGAGGACTATTTAACAAGATGCAGAAAAAAAACGGTTCCAAGATTAGAAGCAGTTATTTCATCGTCACAATGAACCATTCCTACCTGTAAGAAGCAGGCAGTTTCATAAAGCTGCTCTACTGTGCTGTCGCTTATCACCAAGTTACCCGTGTATGCGTAAGTTATGATGATTTGTAAAGTGGCTGCATCCACGTTCCTCAGGTGCACGTGTGTCTGTTTGCTTTCACTGAGCCCACTCATGAACATGGCTCTAAAGAGAAATACATGGGTTAAGACAAGGGCCAACAGGAAGTACAGTCACCTTAAAGTCACTTACCGCTTGTAAGCCTTCAGCGACTACGCTCCAAGAGGTGAACAATGCAGGCGGTTAGTATTTACCTGAGCCTGCCATTTAGTATTTAAGAGAAAGCATTTTGTACAGAACATTCAAATAGTACTATCAGTGCCCTCTGTAGAAATATTTCATATTTATGCAAACTCTTTTGTGTTTATCTACGGAGAACTCTTGTAATTTTAGAGTTTCAATGACAAAATTTAATACTTTTTCCATGTCAGGTGATAAGAGGGATGAAACATCCTCCAGAACATACTGCTGAAATATATACACACAGATTTTAGATTCTAAAGCAGCAGGAGGAGATTTATACAATAGGCTGAGCTAAGTCAGACGAAAAAGCATGCTCCCCTGGGAGGAGGAGAAAGTTTGCTCAGAAAAAATGGAGCAAGGACTAGCCCTCCACAAAGTATTTCTTATATACTATCATAATGACAGTAATGATAAGCTCATGTTTGTAGACAAAAAGAAAATCAATGACAGAAAAAACTATCAGACTTAATTTGGAAACAAACAAATAAAAACCCCACAATAAGTATTTCCATTATATCTTTCTGAAAAAGCAGAAAGGCAATTTAAAAAGAAAGGTTGTTTTTTCCATACTGCTTTAGATATTTATTGCCCATTCTCATTTTCCAATTGCAACACAGTTAAGAACTAACTAGGTTCTAGCACTTCAGGTACTTGCCGATTTTCTTAACATGGGAGACATTGATTTTAAGAGCTTTATATTAATTCAGATTTGGCATTACAGTTGTACAGAAAATTCAGATCAAGGCTCTTTATAGTTTTGGGGGGCTTTTTAGGAAACCAGATATGAGAGAAGTTAGAAGGGCCAGTGGGTACACCCTGCAGTCCTGCCTCCAGCTGGAGAGGTGAAGGGGATCTGGGCAAAGTCACTCACTCCAAGAAGGATCTGATACAACACCAGCACCCCACCACCTCTTCCTCCTGCTCCATCCCTATCTTTGTCTTCTAAGCTCCTTAACCGAGGGCAACTTGTGTTTTAGGAAGGATTGCTGCCTCGCCAAGCGCGTATCAACTTGCAGCACAGCTTTTTAAAGGGAAGCAAGATAGTGCAAGTGCCAGCAGAGACTCTCCTTCACGCAGGGGAAGAGGCAGCTGTCAGAGAACGTGGCTCTAGCACACGCTTACACCCCACTGAGTGGTCCATGCAGGAGCTGGGCTGCTGTAGCACAGCCTTCAAGCACAAAGACAGAAGGTGAGCTGGCTCCAGTCAGACACAATGGCTAGATCACACTAACAGATGCTTTTCTGTTCTTCCCCCTTCTCCCCACAGCTTCCTTTGGGGCTATCAATTTTTCATAATCAGGCTAAATTTAGGAAGCTGAGCATCTTTTTGTAAATGAAGTAAAGAAGAAAACCAGAACATGACAAAACCACAAGCTTGATACTTCTTTTAAGCAGTGCCAAAACCTCATTCCATAAATAATAAACAAACAAAAAGGAAGAAGAGATCTGACTGCATATTCTAACGCAGCATCCTGCGTGGACTCGTGACAGCTTTCCAACCTTAGGATTAGCCACCCACATTAGATCTGGACACATTTCCAGTGGCTGTTATAGACTGTTGGAACTGTGTCATCCGCAGCAGGCAAACAGCAATGATCGTTATCTAGTGATCACACAATGTTGCTAGAAATTACACCAGACTCATCTGAGATGAAAAAATTAACACAAAACACAGCAGCTACAAAAACTCATGTCAAAGTAATAAATTAATCCTCAAATAGTTCCCTGCAATACAGGTTACTCTCTATATTTTATACCAAAAAAAAAAAAGCAGACAAGATAGAGTAAACATTTCAGAAGTGTTCTGTATAATGATCCCATCTCAACAAGAACACAGAATTTGCAAACCTTCTCTTGATTAAACAGAAAGAAAAGTTATAACCCCTCTACAACGCATTAAGGCAAAGCTTGCAGGGGAGGTCACCAAGACTAGTTTCAAGCCTCCAAATTCCTTCCAGACGTGCAGATTAATTATGCTGTTGCCAACAAGAAAAATCATTAATGACTGCAGCCAATTCATCGTGCCTCATCTTCTAGGACTTACTATGAAGGTATTTGCACCTATGTTATCAATAAAAACTTTTGAAAAGACAAAAAACAGGACACCTGGGAAGCAGGAGCTACCAAATGAAAAATTGCAACAGCATCTGGGGGAGTGGGAGGAAGGGAACAGAAAACCAACCCAAACCAGCCACACACAGAAGAGCTGTTGCGTTGCAGCAAGACTCTCAGGCATGAGAGCAGCTTCTGGCTTCTTTGCTGAGCAGAGGAAACCAAATGATTCAGAAAAAGCCATGAACTGGTGCAGCAACCCCTACTTTCAGCAGGGGCTTCTGCTAAGAAACTACAGCAGATAAACATGGAAACGGAACTCCCAGAACTCCCATAGCCAAGTCCCGATAATCCCTTGTTAACCCTACCTTGGGAAATAAAAAAAGATTAAATAGTTAAAGGATGAAGTATAAGAAATTTACTAATTGGACTCGATTAACTCCCTAAAGAAAGCATCACAAGTGTGATTTTTATTTTTTTTTAAACTTCCTGTGAAAACTACAGTACCTATCTAGAATAAGTCACAAGATGCTGGAAAACCTGTTCTACTCTTTTGCTGTTGGCAAGTAGCAATATTTAGGGGGTTTGTTTACTTCGCTGATCTTTAAGGCTCTCTGCAACACATTAATTGTTAATCACTTAAGAAATATTATACTGAAAACAGAATTAACAGATCCTGCTCTGATACTTACCTGAAATAGGAGCTGCATGTAGCAAGAACCATCTTATGGCAGGGAAATTCCGTGCCCTCAACAATCAACACTATGTCAGTTAGCAACTGCTGTTCATAAAAGAACTTTAACTGCTCCAGCAAGGACACAGCATACTCGGTATTTATCTGCCTCTCTACCTGGGTAGACATGACTGTATTCCATTAATATTTCCAGGCCCAGAGAGAAAAGTCAAGATCTTTTTGCCAGAGAAAGGTCAGTTGAATGTTTCTGAAGTAAGCAGGGAAGAAACCGCAGGAGGTCTCTAGTTTTCAGAAGCGACACCGATAGAAAAAAGGCAGTGTTATCTTGGACTGCTAAATCAATGTTTCAGACTTTGACCTACTATTAGGTCATCATGCTTGGACTTGATGCCACAGTCTCTTCCGAGGCTTTCAAGAGTGTCTGCAGAGCTCCTGTTGAGATCTATGATGCAGCGAATGAACAAGCAAAAGCGAAGTCTGAGGTAGATTTCGTGGTAACATCTCGTGGTCAGTGGCTGCACTTGAGTGACTGAAAGCAGGAAAATAAAATTTATTACACATTAGCACTTTTCCAAAACCTTTTCATTGTTACCCCTTAGAAGTAATTGTGTAACAAACTTATTTCTAAAGTAGTACTTAATTACTTGCAAAAAAAATTTAGAAAAAAAAATGTGAACAACAGTATCAAAGAGAAATGAAAAGCAGAAGAGTTTGCACCTTAATTTTTATCAAGACAGCTTCTAAGGTTGCAGAGTTAAGATGAGGTTCAGGAAGACTTTGTTCCTCTTTCCAGAATTACCGAGTTTTCCCACAGAGTACCCCTGCATGTTTCCTTCAACCATTGATAAGATAGCCACATTTTTTTTTTCATTTCCATACAGAACAGCTGCATTTTCTGCTGCTCCGTTTTCATCTACTTAAAGCTTATCAACACCAGGCCACTAAAAATATAAATGCAATTTCTCTAATGTTCCATGATTTTCCAATTAAACTCCCAGCATCACCAACGACCGTTTTATTTCACCTTTTTGGCATTCTCCTAGAGAACAAGCAGAACCAGAGCTAAGGATTAAACAAAACCCTAACAGCCTACATTCCCAATGCTGATTTGATTCATCTTCTCTGTGCAGAAGGGCTACACCTATTAACATTTCACATTCCACGTTTTCCCTCTGAGTCATCTCCATACAGCTGCAGAGAGGAGAAAACAAAACTAAGAAAACACTAGGAGCAAAGGGATGCTGGAATAGCAGGGGTCAAAACACTTGGAGTGGTAATAAAGCAGTGACCACAGGCTACCAACAGCTGTTTTCTTGTTGGGACATTTCAACTCCTCTTGAAAACAGGGTCAGGTTATATCTTATCTTCCACATGAACACAGAAACTTAATTAAGAATGGGATAGTTGTGACAGTAAAATCACCATCAAAGACACAGTGTACCACATCCACCAAATGCTTTCAGGCTTACTTAATCTTGCACTCTTCTTTCGCATTCCAAAATCAAGGAATAACCAGAGACATGTTTGACTAATGTCTAAGACATCACTACCCTTATAGTTCACGGTGACCGGTAAATGCAGAAATACCTTCCTCAAAATTACATACTTTAAATTCCATGCAAAAGCACACAGTGTAGTGTGAGTTGAAGGCTGTAGAAATACCTGCAGCTATATCAAAGATCTGCTATTTCAACAGAGCCTTGCCTGTAATACAATTCAGACAGCTGTCCTTTAACATTCACTCACTTGAAACAGATATGCTTAATTAATGCCACTTGAATCACTACTAATTTAGTGCCACTGATCTTTTTCAGTGAAGAAATACACATAAGAATCTCAAACTCTTAGTTTTCACTGGTTAACTGGAAAACAGTCAAAATAGTCAAACTCCAGTGTTCACTGTTTGTTCAGGTGAAGCCAGTTAATTAAGAAAAAACAGAAAAGGTGTTAATATTTGGGGGAGGGAGGAAGAAGGAGAGACTACTATCTGCTATAACAACAGATATCAGTATAAGTCTTGACTTCAGACCTTCAAGTTTCAGGTGCAGTTAACACTGAAGTTGCTAAAGCCCAAGCATATCAAGGATATACAAAGATACTCCTCATCTAAAGCGATGACCTGCTTCAAGTCACTGTTTCTTCTCACCAAATTAGGATGCATCCTTATCTCTTCATCACTGAGCAGCATCCCAGTTATCTGATAACAGCTTGACACGCAACTCAATCCATTGACAGGTTTTGCACTGAACTTTAAATGGCTACAGAGACACACAGGCTTCCTAAGTGTGTTAGGCCCACAGAAATAAATAGCTCATGGCTCTACTGGTATCCCGGGTCTCTATGGCATTGTTTTCTCTGCCTTAGGAGTATAGTTTTGAGGACAATACAAACCAGCAGATTAAGCTCTGTTCAGGCAGAGCTTCTGTAGTACTAAGCTTTAGCAAAAGTAGTCATTGATACCATAACTTCCTAGTCTGATGTAACTTTAAAGAATATAAATCAGGAAAGTTTCAGAAACAGAAAAAAAGAACAAAACTAATATGCACTGGTTGAGTCATTAGGTAACAGAACCAGTCATGGATGCTATGGAGAAATAGAGATATACCTGCTAGGAAGATTAAAGACATTTCTGGCAGCATGCAGCTGACAGCCAATAACTGAAAAAGCAGACCTGTTCAACAGAAGACAAGTTGAAACTGTGAAATTAATTCCTATAAATAGCTGAAACATTTGAGTATGACCCTCAGTAGCTGAAAAGACTGTGGAGATGACAAGAGTCTTGTTGCAGAACATTTATGTGATGCGAATCACCCCTGATTTGTAAATCTCCAAAGCTGATCTGAAACCATCTCGCTTCCTGGATGTGCTCCAGTGAGGAACATACATGACCCCACATCCATACTGTGTTTTGCAGCCAATGAAATCCATTCTCTAAAGAACAAAACTTTGTATTTCAACATTTTGTGTTTGTCACGAAATCCCATCCTGTCCCCTTCTAGTGGAACCACACTAAATACTTTTCAGGAGAACAATACATCAAGGATCCCTCAATTTCTGGTCTAAAATTACCATAATTCCTATTGTCTTTTGTCCAAGAGAAGAGAATCTGTTCAAAACAGTAGGATAAGCAGTGCAGGAAGATAATTTAGTTCCTGGCAAGTCACCCAAGACTACCTACCTCTCTGAGGAGTTCCAGACAATTTTAAAGGAGATACTCTCCTCATTTTAGAGGCTGAGAAACTGAGGCACTGAAATAAGAATCAGTTTGTCTGAAGCCACATACTTGCCAAAGGAGAAATCTAAGAGGCTCCAGTATCCCCAGTCCCACCCAACATGTCTCTCGCTGCACAGTGTTTGGTTGGCATACAGTTTTGAGACCTCACTGAAAAGACTACGAGCTTGCAAAGTTGTCTACAGATGCACTACAGCCTCCTGTAGCTCCAAGAACTGCACAGCAGTGGGCAGTTAGTTATGGATTAAAAAAAAAAATCTCTGCCTGAAGTTAGCTTAATGTTCTCTGTGGACAGAATGAAAATAACCCTTCAATACAAGTTCTGTGAATAAGACTTTCCCTTTCAACGATGTCACTGGAACAACTGTTTTATTTTGGGTAAGTTCTCAGAAGCCAGCTGTCTAAAACTGGACTGGTCGGTAGCTGCTGGAAGGCCACAGCAGCACTGGGTTTCACACTCCACCAATTACCAGGTGATGTAAAGCAACCCTTATCAAGCTGGAGAGCAACGTTAAGTAACAGGTTGATAAGAGGGATTGGTTTTAAGTAATTATTCCTTTCAACTTAGGTAATTTTTAATGAGGTGGCTTTTAACACTTGTTCATGTACTTCTATATCTGAATAAGGCCGCTCCAAAAATTAGTCATCAAATGTTAATGAGTTATGGGACAGGCTATTAATTGCCTTTTTTATATCTGTTTATTTTCTGAGGTCAGGCAAAGATTGATAAGCAGAGATACATCCTGTACTAACCACATGGAAGTGGTAACACTGTACTTCCATGCGTAACATGGAGTAATGACTATTTCCAATGTAATCAGCAGGGAAAGGAATAAGATATGTCGCTATAATATTCTTCAACTAGACCAATTCAAAACAAATTTTACTTTATTTTTCTCAAACTGTAAGAAGGGCAAATATATATATATATATATGTAGACACGCAATCTTTTTGTTCGTTTGTTTTTAAACTTAGATATTTTGATACTAGGAAAAAAATCCAAAGAAGTTCCTCCTGAAAATCCCATTAAGAAATCTGCCAGATTAGATTCTTGGAAACACTTAAAGATCTGTGCAAGTGTCAGAGGTTGCAACCTGCGTCTTCAGCCATCTAAACATCTCCCGAATTCTTACTTCATTAACTCCAATTCACACTTCAATAAATCTGTATATTTAAAAAAAAAAAAAAAGAAAACCCAACAACAACCACCACCAAAACTTATTTCCCTGGACATGCAACTAATTAAGTTATAACTAATTTAAAAAAAAAAAAAAAGCTTTAAATACTACTTCTGTGCATTTTTAATCAAATTCCTACTTCCATCCACGGGCAACTCCATTCACATCACAAGTGAAAAGTAGTGAGTCATTCACTATTTTTAACATAATAAAATGTCAAAATTAAGCACTGAACAAGCGGCCGGCAGAGCGCACAAGCACTGGTATGCACGGAGCCAGCGCTCCTCCCAGCAACGGCACTACCAGCCACAGGCAACTCCAGCATTTAGTGACTACTAAGGATTCACCGGGTTACCAACCTATGTGTTCCAAAATGATTATAGCAACTAATGGCAGGGGGAAATAGAAGTCCCCAAAATGAGTAAAATCAATTACTTAAATCAATACACTTTGCCAGCAGATTTCAAAGACAGCAAAGAAGGAAAGAAGAGAAAGCAGTTGGAAGCTCTAGATTCTTAAGCAATGTATCAAATGTGCATCCTTGGCAGCAAAAAGCAAATAGGTAATTGATGAAGCAGTTCCAGACTTGGAAGTTTTCCTCTCTTCTAAAGCCATCAAAGGTGTCTTTGATAGCACTGCAGTCCAGAAACCCAAGGACATCAAGGAAATTCTAATAAGGCAACAACATGGAATTTCACAAAAAACACAAGGGCTGATCTATTCCTACAATATTATCATCTTGAAAATTACTATTCACTTGGAAACTACTACTATTTTCCATATATGTTATGCTTGGGAGGCGAGTTACAGCTTTGAGGTAGGTGAGCTTTTTGAAACTACACAAAGTTACAGACTAGAAGTGCCAGACTCCACGCTAACAACACGTTTGGTCACAATACACTACTCATTACCAGTTTCTTTCCTGTTTTTCTGCTCCTAAAGGAAGTCATACACACTAAAGGAAATACGCGCTCAGCAAAAAAAAAAGAAAAAAATTAGCACAAGATAAACCAACAACTTCACATGGCAACTGGCCTTCTATGCTGAGCATGGGTAGTTTCCATCCCCAAGGGCGTTCCTGTTTTGTTGAAAGACTTGACCTGTTTTGGAAAATTAGCCTTTGAAAAAAAAAAAAGTGGGCCATGGATGTCTCCAGTAAAATCCAGTCATATAGCACAAATGTAAAGAAAAATGGGTTGTTTTTTTTTTCCTGAACTCTAGTATGTTAATGAAGCTGGTTTCTTTAACAACTTAAATTCCAGTTCACAAGTATACGTCAGTCCCTTAAATATTCACTATGAGATATAATGACACTCAACTATAAATTCAGGCATTTCTACATTAAGAAATTAGATTAATAATTATTATAGCTTCACTACCCAGAAATTAGTTCCTGAATGGTTAGAGTCTTATAATGGATAGCTTATTCACGCATATAAATTTTATTCTCAAAGCGCAACAGCCACTAAATTAAAGAAGAGACTTTCCAGGCTTTGCACCAATTTTAATCTGCTTCATAATCACATTACCAAAACAAAAAAGCCTTGCCTCAAAAAATCCCCCAAAACAACCAGCTGTCCAAAATACAGTCAATAAAAATACTAAATAAGCAGCAAAGTCTGTTCCTGCAAGACACTGGTTACACAGCACCAAGTATAACAAGACCCTTTTACTCCACACAAAAATAATTAGGAAAGAAGTGTGACATATACCCAGTGATCTATACCCAGATCATGTGATTACACGATTTACACATCTGAGTATCTTAAATATTAAAAAATACCAATTTCTCCTAGCACATTTATGAGAAAATGAACTGAGTTGATTACAGATTTTAGTGATTTTTCTAAATACACTGTCTTAACAAAATTCATGTGATATAGCCCTAGGTGAGCTCACAACAGCACACAGCCTTTCAGGTCCACTATGATCAGAGAAATAACATAGAAAGACAAGACTTTGCAAAGAAACATCTAAAATTGCAGATGTTAATGCTAACTACAACACAAATCCATTTATAAAATCATACTTAAATTTACCTCAAAAGCAGCAGGTATCTAGCCTGTTCATAACAGAAATTACAGTAAATACTTAAAAAGATCTTAGGCATATATGTAGTTAACTTCAAAGTTACACCATGCATATATTTAGTCTATAAAAACTCACTAAGAACTGACTCTTCAAATCCACATGTAAACACTGAAGCTCACCCTTGGTTGCTGTAGGTAGGATTACTATATATACACACACACTAGACACACGGACAAGAAGGAGGGCAATTACAAGAAACGGCAATGCCACGACAGTGCTGTTCTCCTAGACGGCTTCAGAGTCTCTGCTACTTCAAGCATTTCTAAAAAAAAAAAAAAGAAACCAAAACCAAAAACCAACCCACCGAAGTCGCAAGCATCCCAACCTGCTCAGTTGAAGAGGGGCACCGAGCGCTGGCAGCTCCCGCCCAGCCCATTCCAGGCTCCATTTACTGTCCCCTCCTGCTCGCAGGGCGCAGCGACACGGTGCTACAGAAAGCTCTTTTTTTTCCCTCTTTCTCTTCCCGATACCCAGGTGCGCCGTCCCGTAACCTCGCTTGCTTTAATTCCTTCCGTGCTTTCCTAAGAAGCCCCTCGCCAGCCCTAAGGGCGGGGGAGCACACACCCACACACACCCCGCGCCTACCGCCGCACACCAAGGGCTCGGGGACAGTCCCTCCGGTCGCGATCCCACAGCGCTTCCCACTTCTGCCGTCCCTGCCGACCTCCGCTGCGCCAAGAGCCGGCTCTGGCCAAGGGCGCGGATTCGGACGGCGGCCACCTCGCCTTCTTCCCCACGGCNTCTCCCCCGGGGCTGCGGAGGCGGCGACCATTCGTCGCGCAAGCGCGCGCGCGAGCCCTTCCTTGCCCCCGCCTCTCTCACAGCGCCGCCACCGCCGCGCGCCTGGCCGCTATGGGGCGCCGCGCATCGCCGCCTCTGCGCATGCTCAGAACGGGGAAGGGAAGGGAACGGGGGGAGAAGGCCCCGCCCCTCGCGCGCCCCGGCTCCGCCCCCGCCCCCGTTGGCGCTTTCCCACCCGCCTCCGCC